>BJBW01006232.1:35486-82352 GCA_004320125.1 Scolopax mira
TCCAACTCCCTGAAAGGAGGCTGTAGCCAGGGGGTGGTCAGTCTCTCTCTCCCCAGGCCATGGGACAAGAGGAAATGGCCTTAAGTTGCCCCAGGGGAGGTTCAGATAGGATAGTAGGAAAAAATTTGACATGGAAAGGGTTATGAAGCCTTGGAATGGACTGGCCAGGGAAGTGGTTTAGTCACCATCAGTTCAGGGGTAAGGTTTTATCTGGTGTTTGAGTTAAGCAACCCGAAGATTCCATTGGAGAGAGATGGAGACCACGCTATGCAGGAAGCTGAGCTGGGAAGAATGCTGCCAAGGCTTGAGTCCAAAGCCTTTTCTCCCCTTTTGCAGAGTCCCATGTTGTACCTCAGGGATGGTTCTATATGCTCACCACAATTTTAGGGTTGAAACCCATGGAGAAAAAAGATTAATGACCTCACCAAATAACCACATTTGTCCTCCAAAACCTGACAGCTGAGGATGTTTGCTCAAGTCTGCAGCACCTGAGGGGTTATCGAGGCAGCTGCCTTCAATTACAGCCCATCTTTTCTCTCTTTTCTCAAGTGTAATTCTCCACCTGGATGCACTTAAGGGCAGGGCAGTGATTAGTGCCAGAGAATCAATAGCCTCAAGAACAAAAGTCATTGCTGGCATTTAGATAAACTGGAGTTTACAGGAGGAAAGGAAAGGAGCTGCAAGTATTAACCAAGGTTTTTGTTCTCTTCCTTTCTTGTGGTTCCTCAGTGTGTTATTCAGGTTGGGTTAAAGCTGCTTCTCACTGGGAGTTAGGAAACTTGCATCCTTGGAAAACCAAATAGCTCCTGGGGAGGAGAAGATTCTCCATGCAACTTGCAAGATCCAGAATCCTTCATCAACTGAAGAAAGGACCAGTTCCCTCTTGAATTACTCCAGGTTAGTGTTTGAGTTACTTGTGTTTTGTCCTAGAGTCGGGCAAATCTGGAAACATTACAGAACATCTAAGTCCTTTGTATGTGACCTCTTTAAAACAATTTCTGTACCAAAATGAAGCTAATGACTATGTCCCTCAGCCTATTAGAAAACAATGCAAAGCAAGACCACTGATGTTGATTCTGAGGTTCAGAAAACGTGCCTTTAAACATTTTTCCAGGAATGATTTCATTTTTAATTCCTGAGAAGTATTTAAGACAGGATTTAAGTTTGTCAAAGGAAAAATATTGATCATTTGAAGAGCTGTATTCTTTCAGTATCTTGGAAAAGTAGTTTTGGGAGAAGAAATTTATATAATGAAGCAGTCTGTCTTATTACTTTCCTCAGTACTTAATTTCTTGGTCATGGCAAATTATAAACTTTGTCACTACTACATAAGGAGCAGGTGTGTTTCAGTCTCTTTGGGCTTTTGAGGTAGACGTAAGAGACTAAAGCTCTTTAAGTTTCACAGCTTTTATGGTTGGCCTTATTTTAATAGCTGCATCATATTAGAGGGCAGGTTTTTTCTGGTTTCTAGGTGAAAATATCACACTGTGAAATTTTTTCAGAATGCCCTATTTGTCCTCTGCTTATAGCATTTTTATGGTACACATTAATAATTCATAGGGAGAAAAATAATCGTGGTTAAAATTCTACTCCTAGCTGCATAAAAGCAGTTTATTGACCTTTCTAAAGCCTTTTCTTTCCTTTTTTTTTATTGGCTTATTCGTACACTTTGTTGAAAGTTGAGCTTCTGAGGTTCCTGATGCAAAGCACAACTTCTTGTTTGTACGACAATAAGAGGAAAACCTTGAAGTACCCTGAACCAGTGGAAAATTGAGGCGGGAGAAATAGCAGAAGTAGCCAATTGAATGACATACCATTTCTTGGGTAGATAGAATGTGCCTGGACCAGCGAGTTGGGCAGTACACAGTGGGGTATGCTCTGCTAAAAGGACAATTTGGGACTATTTCTTACATGCAGGTCTGTCATCAGAAAACAGGATGATCACTGACTGTCAATACTGTCAAGAAATGTGTTCTCGGTGGCACTTGGCATCCAGAAATGTCCAAATATTTTACGTGCTTTAGCTCTTAGAATACAAACTTGAAGTGGACATATTTTATCAAGCTGCACATTAAAGATGGCTAAACTGAGGCATGGAAATCTTCCTTGTCTTACACTAAGGCCATTGTTCTGAGTCCCCTGCTCTGAATTCCAGTCTCTGCTCACCCCTCCTGATGTCAAAAAGGCAAAAGGCAAAGACAGCTTGGAGGCACACAAAGGGCATCCTGGATCTGACAACCGCCACATGTTGAGCCATCTGATGACATCAACATGAAGCCAGTTGCAGGTCTGCTCCTGAGCTTTTAAAGTAATGGGTTGTTTGGATTTTAAAATAATGAGTTGTTTATGACAGCACATGGGGGCAAGCATGAATCAAGCACCAGAAATCTCAGTTATTTTTCTGAACTCTTATGGGTTTGGGAGCTGGGAAGAGGGAGAACAAAGTAGTAATAATCTGGAAGATATTTTTTTTCCCCTTAAATTATCTGCATCCTACATAAGGTAACTTTCAACACTGCATCCAGGATTAATTGTATTGATGGTAAACAAGGACATCGTGTATCTTCTTTTTTTCTCTTCTTTGCTCTGGCCTATGCCTTAAAAATGGAGTAGTTTATGGGTTGACTGTATGGAACTGGAACCTATGGGACAACTGTGGGGTTTTTTTCTAGAAAACTTCTAGCTCCACTTCCACATTACCACTCAGCTCTGTGATTGAATCTAGCCTGCAGTAAACAAGAACTTACTGTAAAGCAATCAATATTCTGCTCTAGCTGGGTCTGGAGGAAGAAAAGGTCATGATGAGCCATTAACATCCATGGTGCCAGCAGAATTTACACTATCTGATGATCTGTTTTCTACAGTCTGCTCTCAGAACTGTTTTATTTCTTATCCTTCCTTCCATTTCCCATGTTATTGAAGCCTTTCTTGGAAGAGGTCCAGCTCTCCCCTGGGAAGTCAGCTTTATGGAAGCAGATACACCGACACGGGCTTCAGGCTGCTGTGGATTTGAGTTCAGCATGTAATGAAGCTTCTTCCACCCTTGTATTCATAACACATAGTGAGGGATGTTGGCTAACAAGGACCCCGCTGGCCGTGCTGGCTCCAAGCTGCTCACACCTGGAGAGCAAATAAAAGCACTCTGTGCCTCCCTGGTCTATAGGTACCGCTGGTTGTTTTCATCACATTCAGCATCTCTCATCATTAAAAAAAAATAAATTAATTCACACACACACACAGAGTGCCCCAGGGAACTCAGTTTTGTTTGTAAGTCTGGGGATTAGCCCACTGTAAACACACCAGGCACAGCAGTCAAGCGAAATGCTGAAAAGGCAACGCCATACCATCGCGGCGTTAATTCACCAGGCTCATCAGTATTTTAATCACAAGATCCAGGTGGCCTTTCTGAGCCGTGGGATTATTAAAGCACAGCGGGGTTTCTTATGTCTTTTGCCACTTTATTCAGGAAGCAAATATTCTGCAGCAACAATAGGTTTACTCCCTACGGCTGTCGAACGCTGCCAGCAATACATCTGAATGTTGCTGAGGAGGAGCTGTTCTTCCCAGACAGAGCAATGGACATCTCAGACCTGCAGCCTGAGGTCCAGCAAGGCTGAGAAGTAGATGCTGATATCAAGAAATTAATACCAAAGTCATCTCATGGCCTGGGAAAGAAAATCCACAGGTTTGTTTTTTTTTTTTTCCCAAAAAGCTCCACAGTTGGACCAGCTCGATTTAGCTCAGAAACATGGGGAGGAAAGGGAATGGGCCAGGTCTGTGTGTGCCCAGATGTTCCCAGCACCACTGCATCTGATGGCATGTGTGTACCATCAGGCTGAGGAGGAGGACAGAGAACAGCAAAGATGCTCTGGGGTGCCAACATGATGCTTCACATCACATCCCCCTGCCCTGGAGGGGTTCAAGGCCAGGCTGGATGTGGCTTTGAGCAGCCTGGTCTGGTGGGAGGTGTCCCTGCCCAGGGCAGGGGGTTGGAACTGGATGATCTTTAAGGTCTCTTCCAACCCAAACCATTCTATGATTCTATGATAAAGCCATGGGAACAGGTAGGGCATAGCTGAGGACAAATGATATACAACAACAGAAAATTTTACCTAATCCTCATTAGATTCAGCTCATCCATTAACCTCTGCAGATGAAGGGTTGTGGTCTGCCCATCCTTGGGGATACTCACTAGACTACACAAGGCTCGGAACAACCTGACTTAAGTTATGCTGCTCCAGGGGGCCCTTCCACCTCTAATTGTTCTATAACCCCATAGCTCAGGGTAATAAATAGACAGCAGAGAAAAATACATAAAATATTTGTAAGAGGACGTTGTGAAAGAGGACATTCTGTTATGACCTCTGTCATTATAGCCACTGATGTGAACCCTGAAAGGTGACATTGTGTCTGCTTCTAGCAAGGAGCTGTCTATTAGCAACACTATTAGAAGTAAAACTTCACAGTAGGGGTTTCTGAAGAGATGTATCCATACGGTATTTTCCTCTGAGAGAATAAGCTCTTGCTCACATTTTTCTGTCTATATATCTTCTGGCTCTTCACTGAGATGCAGTACTGGGTACTGTTAACACTGAACTAAATAAATGTGCATTAGTATTTTGGCAAGACAATAGCTAATCACTGGGTTTGGCATACGGATTTGCTGGAAAACACTTTTCTTGGGGGGAAAAGCAACAGCTTTACTGAGTCTAATTAAGCAATGCATGTGAATGGACTACACTTCTTATCTCATTTTGGCAAAAAAAGTAATGATTTTCCTTCCCTTATCCTCTCATTCACCTCCCTGATATAGAGTCCCTCCCCATCTCTCCTGGAGCTCCTTGAGGGACTGGAAGGGGCTCTAAGGTCTCTCTGCAGCCTTCTCTTCTCCAGACTGAACAACCCCAGCTCTCTCAGCCTGTCCTATTAGTAGAGGGGCTCCAGCCTTCACAGCATCTCCGTTGCCTCCTCTGGACCCATTCCAACAGGTCCATGTCCTTCCTGTGCTGAGGACTCCAGAACTGGACACAGTGCTCCACGTGGGCTTTTCCCAGAGCAGAGCAGAGGGTCAGATTCCCCCCTTGGCCACGCTGCTGGGGATGCAGCCCAGGGTCTGGGGGGTTCTGGGCTGCCAGCACAGAAAGTTCCAACTATAGGTTTGAATTCATGCCATGCTTCTTTCCTCCCACTTTCCCATGCCACACAGAAGGTCCTCAGGGTCATTTTACATCCCCTTCATTGCAAGATTTGTGGCAGCAGCAGCTTCTCAAGCCCCTGAAAAACCAAGGCAGGAAAGGGGAGAGGGGGAGAGGAACATTCAGAAACTCATTTGACAGACTGGGTTGTGGAAGATATGAAGCAGGCACAGTAAAAAGGATTAACCACCTGACTAGTGTAGTTAGAAAGAGACAGTTAAGCTAAAATTCTATCTTCTTTAATTTCATGGTCCTTATTAACATCTGAAGGAGCTTGACAAATATATCCAAGGGCACGGTTATATTTTTGAAGTGTAAATTGACCCCTTCCCGTCCCAGCTGAAAGCTCTAGTGTATCAATTTGCAAAACTTAAGAGGGTCTTATTTTTTTTCACGCTACTTTGGTACCATATCCCACAAATTGTGTCTGCGTCAGTGTTATTACTACTCGTGAGGCAATTAAACACACGGCTTAATTCATCCTGGCCATGGCCCAGTGGAGGGAACACCGATTCCTTTGAAGTCAGGGGATAAACTCCAGAAATTCACCTTGAATTTCAGAGGAGTCTGCGACAGGTGGGATGAAAAACATCTAGAAATATCCTTAGTGCCAAGGGGACTAATAAAGGCTGTTGCTTTTGTAATTGCCACTTCATTAGATGTGTTAATGGTTTTGTGCCTGGAGAATTGGAAGGAGCAACGCAGCAAATCCACATACGGGCACACACTTTCTTTGCTCTCTTCTGCTAAAACTCTCTGTTCTGGCAGCATTTCTGAGCAGCTGGAGGATTAATAATCATTACTCTAGTCTATTGAAAGAGACTTAACACCTCCCCTGCTGAATCGTTTCTCGGCAGCAATCTGCACTTCAGGCTGTGCGGATGAACACGCTCCAGCATTATGGTAACTCTGTTGTGGTCGTTTATGAAAAAATCCTTCTATGCTCATCTGAAGAAAGAAGTAGGCAGGAAATGGGGACCAAAAATAAAAAAAAACCCACCCCAACCTATTTTACCGCTGTTTAGTTTTAATCCTGTTAAAAGAGAAGACTCTTGATGGATCTTTCATGATTTGAAAATCAGAACTGGCTAAAAAAGGCAAAGGCTTATATTATTGCCACCTACAGTGGGAAAAGAAACACCAAGCATCAGGTCATATCTAAAGCTTCAGCACTTGCCATTGTTTAAGCTTTTGAGCTGAGATTCAGTACTTTTGAGATTGATATTCAATACTTTATCTTCTCTTTCCCTCTAGCTGCTCTCAGCTCACCAAGGGCACAAGCTGGTGACAGTCTTTTTCACAGAATAATAGAATTGCCTGGGTTGGAAGGGACCTTTCAGATAATTGAGTCCAACCATCAACCAAACACTGACAAAACCCATCCCTAGGCCATATCTCTAAGCACCACGTCTGCCTGGCTTTTAAATATCTCCAGGAATTGTGACTCCACCACTTCCCTGGGCAGCCTCTTCCAATGCTTGACAACCCTTTTGGTGTGAAAAAACTTTCAAAAAATATTCAGTCTGGACCTCCCCTGGAGCAACTTGAGGCTGTTTCCTCTTGTCCTATCACCTATGACTTGGGAGAAGAGTCACCTCTAGCTGCCTGCCCGTATTCCTCCTCCAGCATCTGCTTGCAGCCAGTCACCCTCCATGAAGTCTGGGTTGTCCAAGTGAGAGGAGAGGGAGCTTCCCCCAGCTGGGATGAGCAGAAGAACCCATGACACAAAGCCCAAAGAGTTTTTTTGCTGTGCCAACCGTCAGGAAGGCATGGGTTCAGCAGCCAACTCTTCCCATTGTCTCACATCCACTGGGAGCAGCAGGACTTGTTACACAGGAAGATGAAGGGTGTTCAAGAGATTGATTGAAGGGAATACAGTGTACCGAACTCAGCACAGCAGCCATTTGATGTCCTTGGATAAAAGCACAAAATACTTTCTGACACACACTGAGTAGGTCAAGGTGGTATAAGTCTCATTTCTCAAAAAGATGACTTATTACATCTAGATCTTGGAAAACAACTTCTAAAATTCACAGATATTTCTGAACACAGGCTGTGTCACTGAGCTTTCCTCACTCTACTGAAACAGTGTTTTATTTTGAGAGCAGCCCAGAGGAGAAGGACTTGGGGGTGTTGATGGGTAAGAACTCAACATGAGCCAGCAGTGTGCACTGGCAGCCCAGAGAGACAACCCCATCCTGGGCTGCATCCCCAGCAGCGTGGCCAGGGGGGCGGATTCTGCACTTTTGCTCTGCTCTCTGCTCTGGTGAACCCCCATCTGGGGTACTGCATCCAGCTCTGGAGTCCCCAGAACAGAAAGGACATGGATCTGTTGGAACAGGTCCAGAGGAGGCAATGGAGGTGCTCAGAGGTCCGGAGACCCTCTGCTTCTGCTGTGAGGACAGGCTGAGAAAGTTGGGGTTCTTGAGCCCAGAGAAGAGAAGGATCTGGGGAGACCTCAGAGCCCCTTCTGGTACCTAAAGGTCCTCCAGAAGAGATGGGGAGGGACTCTTGATCAGGGAGGGGAGCAGGAGGAAGGGTTTTAAACTGAAAGAGGGGAGATTTAGATAAGATCTCAGAAAGAAATTCTTTGCTGTCAGGGTGGTGAGAGCCTGGAACTGGTTGCCCAGAGAAGCTGTGGCTGCCCCATCCCTGGAGGGGTTCAAGGCCAGGCTGGATGGAGCTTTGAGCAACCTGGTCTGGTGGGAGCCCAGGGCAGGGAGTTGGAACTGGATGGTCTTTAAGGTCCCTTCCAACTCAAACTGTTCTATGATTCTATGAATGTATGAATAGGCCCTTTTCAGCCTTACAAGGTTCCTGGGAGCTGAGAATGGGGTCACGTGTTTAAGGATCATGAACACGCCAGGATGAACGCAGAGAAACTTCACTGACAAAAGAAAAAATAAAAATGCACTGGTGTGGAAATTGGGAAAAGTGTTGAAAACAGCACTTTCTGTGGCTTTCTGTGCCACACCTGCCCTAGTCCCACTCCTCAAACCCTCCTCTGGATGTGTCTCTGGCTTCTGGAGTGGCAGAACAAGAATAAACTGGGGAATAAAAGTCCAAAAAGGCAAGAAGTAAGGCGAGGTTTGAATCATTATCTTTCCTCTTCAGGAGAAACAATGCTTGTCATGTAATGAATCAACTTCGTTGCTGACAACAAACTCTCACAGGGAGGAAATACTAAGCTTTCTCAGAAATAACCTTTTTTTTTTTTTTTTTTGGTAAGATTTTGCTAGGGTAAATACAGCTCTGTACCAATGTACACCAGTACTTTGTATTCCTCCCAGTATTTTCATTTAAAAGGGAGTTGCTGTGCAAAATAATGTCCTTGTCTGTCCCTTCCTCATACAAACCTCCAATCAAATTTAATAAAGCTAGTTTGATACAATGCCAGCCTACACTTGGTTTACCCTTGGTCGACTTTAATAGGGTCAAAAATATTTTCGCATTGGCAGTGTACGCATTAATCATTTTTCCAGAGGATTTAGAAAATTGGAAGAGACAAGGCCAAGCAAAATTTTAAATTAATTGGGCCTACCCCAGCATTCAGAGGGTCACCTTGTGTCAGTTGTCCCACATTTTCCAGGTCACAAAGTTCCAGTGTATCCTACAGCTGCCATGAGGAGAGACCCGTGCTGTGGGCACACAAAGGTGAAAGAATTTCTCCCAGAAAGTGCGAATTTTCCTACGGGCAACCACAACAATTGCAGCTTCCAGATTGTCGCCAGACACCAACCACTTAAATAATGCATGCTCGGCTGACGCCTGTACTTGGTGCATTTTCTAATCGAGTAGTCAGGAAAATTTGCAAACACTCTGTCATTTACCATAAATCCGCTGCCTGCTTACAACTACAGAGTAATTAATTTTAGTGCTGCTCAGAATTATTAATTTCAGCTGGGAAATCTGTCTTCACAATCGTTGCTGTTTTCACCCCTCCCTTACCTTTTTTTCTTTTTCTTTTTCTTTTCTTTTTTCTTTTTCTTTTTTTTTTTTGTTTCCTAATATTCTTGCTAGGGGTTGGAACATCAAAGCCCTGTTCTTACAAGGGAAAGACTGTTTGTGGCAATGTTAATATGTGCTTCCAGAGTGTCACCAATAACTGCTTCAACATTTCTGATTGTAATCTGCAATAATGCCCTCTCAGCATCTGGCTGGCCGGCCAGATGTAGTTGGCAATGCTAAGGGAGGAAAGCAAGTGAAAGACTTTCTTTGGAGATGTAATTAATTTATTAGGCTCTAAAAGGGCTTACTGTGTGATAAGGAATGCGTATACCTTTTAGTTCACGGTTTTATTCAGAGGAGCAGAGTGTCACAGCCTAAGTGCTGAAAATAACTGGAGGCAAGAAAGTTAACGTTAAATGGTTTATCATCTGTTTAAACATTCTTAGCATTTAACCCACAGGATTAATAAGCTTTTTGGCACAAGGCAAAAATGATATCTTGCAGATTTATTTGCAAACCTTGATGCACCAGAAAGGAAATCTCTGTAATTGCTGCTTAGTATTTACAATTCGGCAGACACAAGGAATATTGCTTGTTGAAGTGGTTTACCCTGGTTTGCAAAGTGGACTTGGAATCGCATCAGTAAATATTGGAGAAAGCGTCCAGTTCTGGTCCAGTCTGCGTCACATCCAACTGTGACCAGAGGAAATCCTCAACTGGTGGTTTTTCGTAAAACTACCCATTCCCATCAGAGTTTTGAAATAATTATACTGGCCATCTTGTAACCTAATATGACTTGCAAACTTTTTCATTTCCACTCTATGACTGTATTAAAAAATAATGTTCAACTGGAAGATGAAGGAAGGAAGGAAGGAAGGAAGGAAGGAAGGAAGGAAGGAAGGAAGGAAGGAAGGAAGGAAGGAGGAAAAAGGGAAAGAAAGAAAGAAAGAGGGAAAGAGAAAGAGAGAAAGAGAGAAAGAGAGAAAGAGAGAAAGAGAGAAAGAGAGAAAGAGAGAGGGAAAGAGGGAAAGAGGGAAAGAGGGAAAGAGGGAAAGAGGGAAAGAGGGAAAGAGGGAAAGAGGGAAAGAGGGAAAGAGGGAAAGAGGGAAAGAGGGAAAGAGGGAAAGAGGGAAAGAGGGAAAGAAAGAAAGAAAGAAAGAAAGAAAGAAAGAAAGAAAGAAAGAAAGAAAGAAAGAAAGAAAAAGAAAGAAAGAAAGAAAGAAAAATCGATGTTAAACTAAAAATTAATGTAAACATGAGTCACTAAAAGATTAGACACAGTTAAGTGTTTCAGGATGTTTGTGGTAATCTTCATCTAAACAATACTGATAGTTTTCTGGGGATGATTCTGCTCTAACTGCTCTCCAGTCTCTGTAAGACTGCCCAAAATGAAGTTGATACTTGTTTTGTAAGAGCTGTAACCCTTTGATACCAAACTGACTGTTTTGCTGTCATATGAATCAGTTTAAATGTTAATGAAATTAACTCCTGGAGAGCTGCACAGTGCCATCATTAATTATTTAAAAAGAAAAAGACAAAAAAATACCAGAAATCTGAGGCAGTTTATTTCTGCATTTGGTATTTGCACTTAGGAGAAAAAGGAGAGATTACGGACACTTGGTGAGCAGCAGCACACAAATAATGTATTGGAAAAATGTTAAAAGCAGGACTTTACGTCTGAGGGGAGTGTTCCACACAGAAACATGGTATAAAAACATCACCTATGCTACCTCACTAGTTTCATCTGTGAATTAAAAGACATATTTAACCCTGAAACAAAAGTTAGCACTGAGTTACTGTGCGATAACATTGAAATTTGGATCCAGTGCATCTGTGGTCTATTAGTGTGATGTCCAGATCTTTTCTCCCAACTGTTATATTAGACCCTAAAATCAAAATCACAGATTTTTAAGCAACATCCAGAAACATGCCCATTGACATCGAGAACCTACTCGATGGGATCTATGCAGGACATTTAAAAATAGAAATTGGCAGAGAGCTTTAAGCATATCTATTTGGTAAACTATTAAAACAACACGCTGATGAAAACTGTCATGCAGCTGGGATCTTCTCTTTAATGCTGCAATTAATTTTTTTAGCAAAACAGAGGCTCAGTCTTTAAAAGGGCAGAGCTCGGTTGCGAGAAATAATGCAAACATTATGACACTAAGCCAGGAACAAAATAACGTTCAAGCCTGTTAATTAATCATTACAAAATACTGAATTGCAGCATTAGATGAGCAATGTTTCTGGTGGCATAAAATATTATGGGATTATGTCTCATGTAGAGATGAGGTACTGTGCTTTAAATGTACATATGTAATATATATGCATAAATATCTCAACGTAATTGTTTCCAAATGATGCTATTAGTGATGTATGACATTACTCATGTTACTCCTTCTATTAATCAAAAACATTTTAATTTAATTCAGGATATTTTGCTTAAGAGCAGCACTTTGCTGCTCATCATTGTATTTTGACAGCAAACTGAATTCTTGTTCACAAGTATAGGATTTGTTTAGCTCCAGGCATCTGTGTTTGGATTACGAGAATGCTGATTGGTTCACTGCCAGGGGCACAAAAAGGTCAAGCTGTCCTTTTTTAAAGGAGCTTTTTTTCCCTACCCCCCCCCCCCCCCTCCTTTTTTTTTTTTTTCTTTTTTTTCTTTTTTTTTTTTTTGCCTAAGAGTTTGGCTCATTAATCAGAGTTAAAAGAAAGGGGAAAAGGCAGTGACTTGAAATCATTTGATTCTTTTTCAAGGGGTATTTTAAAAAGCAGAACTCAATGTTAGTGTTAGAGGTTGAGTAGATGTTTGTATGGATCATACTGACATACTTCTGACAGGTGACCTGAAACCTTTCAAACTGACATCTGTCACAGAGACAGACAGAGGTTTTTTAGCCTCAGAGCCTGTTTTCATGACATTTCATTTTTCATCAGATTTTGAGAGAAGGGAAAAAAAGAAGATGAACTTGAAAAAATCTTGCCAGGGGCAGAAAATGAGATCAGGTTTTCTGCAGCTGTCTAACTCACCTTTAAAGGTTAGAGGTCCAGGCAAAGTGAAGAAAAAGGTCTCATTTTGATGTTATTAGCTAAAAGGACAGATTACTTCTTTAAGTGTATTTCTACAGTTGCATAGCCAGCATAGGACATTATAGAGGGGTAGGTAGTTAAGGATGGCTTGGGTGAGCCATTACAAATCCCGATTTCCAGCATTTACTTGCTCTTTGCACTGAGCGGAAACTTAGGGCACGAGTTTAACTCCTCTACGGGTTTGAGCCAAAAACTGCAAATCTCTATCATATGGATAGTGTTATATGACAAAATATGAATCCATATTTAGCTTCTGGTTTCATTTTATTCAAATGCGTGTTAGGCAACCGTGACCTCTATTTTAAACAAAAAGGGATGCAGGCACAGACACATGAAACGCAGGCACCACAGCAAGACCACATTTCGACATTTAACTTTACTGAAGGCACCCCTGAGCCAGATCAAACTACCCAGAAATCTTCTTCCCATGCTTTCCCCAGTGGTCACCATGGTGGTCCCGCTGGATTGGAAGAGGAAAGTCACCCCAACAGAAATGCCTGGTTTTTTCCAAACCTGCCTCATAAGGGCTCCAGACCAAAGTCACTGCCTGGACCAGCTTCCCTCTGTCACACATGGGGATGGGAGTGGTGTTGAAGGCTTCAGTAGTCACCAACATACATGAGATTAATTGTCAGCTATCTAATTGTCAGCAATTTATTCCTTAAAGGCGTTGACTCAGATCCATCTAGGCCATCATAATCCTGAAATCCCAAAACACCCCTAGAAAAGAGATGACAAAATCTGTGCATCAGGCTACAAGTGGGCAGCCAGTGATGGCCCTCTTCCTTCAGAGGTGTATCAGTGGAACACTGGGGTGAAGCAGGAAATCTACGACACCTGTTTCATTTAAATAGAGAACTTTGTAGTTGTAGCTACCAGTAAATGTAAACTGAGCTTTCTCCAACACGCCCATTACACCATGGTGGTAGCAACAGGCAGGACAGACCAAAAAGTCAGGTTGTTGTCCCTTCTTTCCTTTCTCCTGACAAGGGGAGGCAGGAAAATGGGACTAACACTAATTGTACCTCAACTGGCTTGGAAAGACATCCTCGGTGCTTGTCGGTCATTAATTCTTGCTGAAGCTAAGTAGAGTTCAGCAGCAAAATCTTGCCCAAAACTCAACAAGTTTATGTTACTGTCTTGGGATTTCAGAATACATTTGTAAAAATTATCTCCAGGCCAAAGGAGACCTGAATTTTGTTTTTCTTACACATCCAATCCTACTGAAGTTAAGAAACAAATGGAATCAGCTGTCGTTTGGCACTCAGGAGGTAGTAGCTAAAATTGAATGCAGTGTTTCCATGCACTGATACATCACAGAAGGCAAAGGTTTGCACTCCTGCAGCAATTGCTGGTGCCTCCATTATTCTGAACTGCCAAGAAAACTTGAGAACAGTTCAAGAGGTATACTATAAACAAATATACAGCATCAACAAAATCATAAATTGGGCAGAGCATCCCAAGCAAACAAGTGGCTTTTGATTTGTGTGTATCCTGACTTGAGTCCTTTTCTCTGCTAAACCTTACATAAGATGCTCCCATCACTGCTGTTTATTGTAATAAATAAGTTGCAAACACCTATATTTACAGTCCCAATGGTACTCACAGTCACTGATTGAATAAATGCTCTCCTGATGCACCTCAACATTTAGCAATTTAGTTGAAAGGATTATGAGAAATATCATAAAGGCAGAGAAATGTGCTACATTTCCTTGTGAACAGTAAACCAGGTTTTCATCAGTTTTGAACCTCTGCATTGGTCTTTCATGGATCTCTTTCCTTTCTCTCTTTGCTCTATTTTTTAAAAAAAAACATGGGCACCTACTGTCATAGCTTCAGCATAACATTCTCCATCTGGGATATATCCAATCCTATATGAAGATTACTAATGCTAGGGTTTTGTCTCACCAGATTCTTGGGCTTTCTTTTTTTTTTTTTTTTAACAGTCTGTTAAAAACTGGTCTGTGTCTGGTCAAGTGTGGGTTCACATAAGCTTTATTCTCCGCTTAGTGTAAAAGGTATCATATCAGGGTGAATATTGCAAGGGTATAGATAAAGTAAATTTTTTCCTTAACCGGCTTAATACCAGGGACTATCAGAACATATTTTATTTACATACAATAGACATGAATTCAAAGACTACACCAGGTCATGTGTGAGGAGATAATAAGCCTGTGGAGGGAAAGAGAAAAGTTGTGCAGAAGAGCCGTGTCTCCAGAGTGCCAGGTTTGAAGTCCAGATGAATTTTCACAGGTGTTTTATAGTGTTGTAGCTTTAAAATCATCCTTGAGGAGGTAATCCTTAGCCAGGTAATTCTGCTGCTGCCTTGGACCCAACCTGTGTCAAGCAGGAGTTAATGGTAATGTAGAAAACCAGCAAGGACTTATAACCTCAATGAAATTCCTGTTAGCATCTGTGCAGGAGCACGCGTCTGTGGGGAAATCTTATCTCTCACTCTTGCTGGACAAGAAGAATTCAGACCCAGCTCCGTACGATGTATTTAAGTGCTCTGAAGAACATGTAAAGCACAAGAATTACATGGCAGCAAGAATGGGCGATACGGAAAGATGGAGAAGATTGAAAAATCAGATAGTATTTTCTTAGAAAAAGTGTGCCTCTGGCTTTATGTGGGCTGTGATTGTGCAGTTTCACACATCTCAAGAGAAATCACTCTTGAGGTTAAGAAAAATATCAGTGGGAAGGGTAATGGAGTTTGGAGGTAAAAGAGCTACAATTCTGAAAGTGTGGGTTATTTTTTCACAGGAGAGCAGGATACCAATCTGAGAAGTCCAAGCTGATCATATAGGGCCTTTGAGTGGTAACAAGAGAGCTAAGCCCATCAAATAAGAATGAATTAAATGCTGAGAGAATAAAGAAGGAATCCAGGGTAGTTTAGAAAATCACCATCTGGTATTTCCAGTGCAAAAATCTCTGCCATTTTTAGCAAATGAAGGAGAAAAGGGTGGGGGGGGGGGGTATGGGGGGTGTGGGCATTTAATGTCATGCAATGTGTTCAGATGGCTATTAGTTATTGGTGGTTTTATCCAGAAACAAAAAAATGAAGTATGTGTTTAGACCAAAGCTGATGTTAGACATAAAATACACAATAATAGTGTAGGTATGCATGTTGCTTTCCATTCCTCTAGAGGGTATGGTTGTACTCTTATGGTATTGAGTTTGAAAGGGCCTGGATTCTCTCAGCTCCTACTGAGGTTAGTGAAAAAATCTGAGCGTTCAACAGCTCTGGAAAAGCAAGTGTTTGTACTGATGATGAAGCAGCATTTTCATCATTGCCAAAACATTCGAACCTTGGTCTCATACGTGGCCTTCAGGAAATTTCTCTTCCCACCTTTTTCCTGTATTTTCCCCATGTGAAAATGTGGGGAGGGAAATCTGCCCTCATCTTCTGGTTTGACGATTCCATGTGTAGTAACGGGAATTCAGAGTCATCATCAAAAGTAAGACTGTTAATGGTTAACAGCCACTTACCATCCACGTCCATCCATAGACTTCAATGTTTATAAGACAGAAAGATAGCAAAAAGAGACATATAAGAAGGTCACATTAGAGAAATAAGTTAAGTTAAGCTTTGCAATACTGTTTTTTTCATGTAAGCTGCACATTGATGGTGAGCGTCTGAACTGGAGATGAGAAAAAACTTCCATTTCTTGGTCTGATATGCATTGATACCTCACCCTGTTCTTGCTCAGAATTACTTTATATTTTCTTTTTGATGCATAGCATATTACAGGTAGGTTTGTCGCAAAGATTTGAACAGTTAATTGCAAAAATAAACTGAATGCTTCTATTTTGATGCAACACTTCCAATTTCACAATTTGACAAATTGAAATTATCATCTTAAAGTTAAGTTTTGTCAATATGCACTGGAGAGTCTTGGATCTCTGGCTATGAAACTATTCATAAAAAAGTTCACCTATATTTAAAGTCTGAAACCAATAAATTAACAAAAATTCCATAAACCCAAATCCTAAAATTATGTGACTTCAATGGAAACAAATTTTCCACAATAAATCCAGTTCTGGGTCTTACTTTTAGATGCCAAATAGATGAAAAATTAGTTCTACAAAAAAGAGTTTACACTAAAAATCATCCCAGGAGTATTTTCTTGTATTGCTACATCACGCCAAAATAGACGTTTATGTATAAGTATTGCTTTAGGAATCAGGAAATTTGCTTCCTTGGTCTGCTGACTTTTGTTCACTTCTTATTTCTGTCTTCTTCAAAAGGTTGTTATTTTCTGTGAGAATCTGCTTAAGCTTAGGAGGAGGGCTTCTTAAAAAAAAATTTTTTGCTTCATCAGTGGCAGTATATTGGTTCAAAAGAAGTTGCCATGATTTTTGATACAAATAAAGATTCTCAAGAACTTACAAAGGCCATGGGAGAACTGCAGTCTTTCCATACTTGTGAAATTTTTGAGCTAACTGTGTTTATCCTGCTGTTCATTAATAGAAAGGTGCAGCATACACTTCTTAGAAATAAAAAACTCTGCTGTCTTGCATATTTTGGCTAAAATCTTGAACAGAGGCAATGCAGTGATGCTCCTGGGGAAAAAAAATAGGTAACAAAATGAACCCAGGATGGACTTACCATCCAAGTTTTGTGATATAAAATTTAAATTATCATCTAATATCAGAAAACCTCTTATATTAAACTAAGTCCCTGACAATTCTCATACCCTGAACATGAGATTCACTCATTCATCTTCACCTGCCCCGCTACAGCATCCACACCTCCTGTATTTCCATGCCTGGCCTGTCCAAGAGCCATCCACCTTGGTCTAATCAGGATTGAATTAGATTATGGTGAACAAGAGTCTTTACCAAATATTATTCTATGCTGATCAGGTATTTTACAACAGTTCTGTTTCTTATTTGCTGCAAAGATGGGGAGTGTGAGACTTTCCTCTTCTCCCCCCTTCTCCAAGAAAAAGGAAGAGCCTTGTCTCTGAAAAAAACAAAAAACAAAAAATCTTGAGGCTGCACGGTGTCAAGAATTTAGTGAGACGTCAAATAAATAAAGTTGGGGTATGTATATACAACAAAAGCTGACTCAAAAAAGTCCTCTCTGACAGAAACAATGTTCAGCCATGAAGCGTTCGGCTGGCATGGAGCATCTATCTTGAGAAAGTGATATTGCTGTAAAGTTCATCAAGATAAAACCAACCTGAAACATTTCCTTTTACACTTTATTTAACATCTGTCGCCCCCTGTACGCTGTTTCTCTCACACAGGTGTGTTTACACAGATGGAATTTATCATAAGTAGAGAGGATGTTAAGTGCAACTGGAATAAATCTGGGTTACCTTTTAATGGGAATTAAATGAATAAATAATTTAAATAGAAAACCCGTTTGAAGATTTCTTTTAAATCCATTGGGCGAGGTGTTGCTGATATGATGCAGAGGCTGAAAATTCTTTGAGCTAAAGTTTGGGGATAGGGGCGGAAGTACCAATCAGCTGATAATTTGCAAGATGTGTGGGTCCCCAGATGGAGTATTGCTAGTCAAGGCTGTGCTTGGTGAGTCTTAAAGGAAGATGGGAAGTGGACACTAATCTACTGCTGCTTAATTGCCACCCAGCAGCCTTTGTTTGCCAGGAAGACGTGGGGACTTTTCTTCTTTTTTGCTAGAGTTTTCTGCTAGGTTTTTTCTGGAGTTTTTTTTGGCGGGGGGGATGGGATTAGGTTTCTTTTTTTTAATTTTCTAACAATGTGGTGCTCTGCCAAGGAGGATGGGAAAGTCCTTGGAGAAGTTGCTCTGTACGCCCCTGTGTGTTGTGGTATCTCTCAAATGCAGATCAGAGGCAACGGAGACTGAGAAGTTTTGACACATTCTTCATCTATAATGCATGCGAAAGCAAGAGGCGGCCCATGGCTCAATGTCACCTCCCACATTAAAATAATGCTAATGCATGAATGGCATTCCTTGGATGCTGCAGTTAAAACAAGCAATGATATTCAAATGCAGCAGATGAATAAATTAATAAATTTAAGAAAATAAAATAAATAAACACTTGAGCAACTGCGAAATGCAGTAGCAAGGAATACATTTGGACAAGTCCAAATAGTGGGTATTTCAGTTCCCTAGACTCTTACACACCCACGTAGAACCAAGATATATGTAAGCACAAGAACCAATGTAGTCTGAATGGGACACAGTAACAGCAGAAATATAGATATATGTCCTACAGGAGGGGCTCCATAACATTTCCCACCTTGGCTAACACAGCTTCAGCTACAGCAGCATGAATCAGCTAGGCTGCAGATTGTATTTCCATTTCTCACAAGTTTTTCTTGCTTCCCAGCTATGACCTCATGTGGAAAGTTTACAATACCCTTCCTGGTAACAGTAGGACAGAGGAGGGGGAGGAGTGAGCAGAGGAAAAAGGAAGACGTTTGAGCTGGGTGCTCTCTGTTATTTTAGTAGAAAGTAGTTCCTCATTATGTTTTGATTCAGATACATGGCTTTAGGTAAGAAAAATGGTTGAAGGAAGGGATGGACCCAGCCACAGTACTGTGGATTACTTAGCTAAAATAAACCTCCCACAATTTATTTAACTCTGCATATATCATCTTCTTTTTTACCTTTTTTTTTCACCTCTATTTTCTTCATCCTTCGTTTTACTAGAAAATATCCTGGGTGTCATAAAATATTTCTTTATACGATGATGTTGTTCAAGTATTGAAAATCTATTCTAGGGTGTATATCCATGGCTCTATTTAATTTGACTTTTGTGAAGCAGGCATTACAACTGTTAAGAAAAATGAATGATGATTTTTCTATCTGCTCAATATTTATTTTAAAAAGTCTAATCTTTTACCATTGAGCATTATAAGTCTAGTGCAGCATAACCTCTAACATCTGGGGTAGTATTAACAACACCAAGTAATATGTTCTCCAATTTTCACAGAAAAATATAAATAGCAATTTCATTTTTCAAAATACAGAAGCAGCAGAAGAAAAGAACCATTCTACAGGGAACCACTTATAATACTGATAAATGCTTAAGCAGCAGCAAGATAGCAGCCCTAACACCCTTTGGTTGGGAAACATGCATGATGGCCCAGTAGGAGAAATATAAATTAGTGCCTATTTTGGAAGGAAAGAACTCCCACTTTATTTATATGTCAGATATAAAAGGTTAAGGCCATAGACTGTTGTTCTGGGCTAAAAAGTCAGAGAAATGGTTACTTAAACTGTCAGGTTTTTTTGAGCCCACACACCTTCAGCAGGGAAACCTCTGACTTCTAATGATGGACTTTCCTTACCCCCATTTGCTTGGATTTCTGTGTTTTCTGTTCCCTTGTTTCACACCTAAAGGGCACATTGCAGTCGTTGTCACCCTCTACAATTTGCAGGAGGGCGTCAGGGTGTCAAGAGTCCTCAGATGCCAGGCATTGCACAGCCAAACAGCCAGCAACTGGGTACCCCCCTACAAGCTGCCAACTTTGTTGGTTGTCTTTAAATTGTGACCCATCACACACCATGACTGTAGCCTGAAGAGAGAGAGGGGCAGAACAGACTTATTTTAGAACTTTGTTGGCTTTGTCTTTCCATACAAATGCCAGTATTTTATGAGTAAATAGCTTCTTCAGAATCTTAATTCTTCTTTCTCTTGATATTCATTGTATACTGAGTTGCTTCTTATTTTGTCTTTCCTCTGAAATATTTATACATCCTTTCTTCAAACATTTTACTGCAGCTTATATACCTTCGGGTTGAGGGAAGACAGTGAATGATTTTACTGAGGTGGTTACAAGTATAAAAGTTTCAGTCTAAAGGTGCCTACGTTTCTGGAAGGCGCTTTAATCACTTAGTGGTGTTTGATGATCTAGAGGAACCAAAAAGAACACATTCTGTATGAGACTTCAGAGAGGATGAAGCCCTAATTCTTTGGAAGTGCATGATTTTTGTTGTCTCTTAACTGGGATTTGCGGCATCTGTTTGCCAAATCTGCATGATCTGAAAGCAGCAGGAAGAATCCTGCCTTTGGTGAGACCTTGCAGGCAAGTACCTGCCAGACCCACACCAGCTTGACTTAGAAGGCTTGCAGGAATTTGTTGACTTTGCAATACCCTAACGTCAGAGGGAAGAGGAAAAATGGATGACACCAGATGAAAAAGGAATGGAAATGACCACATGAATGGAAGAAATGCTGAGGGTGAATTGGGGTAGAAACTTAGAAAATTCAGAAAACATTTATGCATTAAACACAATGTGAGAAGGAAGGGAGGAAGGGAGGAAGGGAGGAAGGGAGGAAGGAAGGAAGGAAGGAAGGAAGGAAGGGAGGGAGGGAGGGAGGGAGGAAGGAGAGAAAGAAAGAAGGAAGGAAAGAAAGAAAGAGGGAAGGAAAGAAAGAGGGAAAGAAAGAAAGAAAGAAAGAAAGAAAGAAAGAAAGAAAGAAAGAGAAAGAAAGATAAAGAAAGGAAGAAAGGAAGAAAGGAAGAAAGAAAGGAGGGAGGGAAGAAACGTGAAAGACAAAGATGTAAAAGAACTGAAGAATAGCTATCACGGGGGAAGAAAAGCTGTTTGCACAGCACATGCCGTAGAGGAAGAACAACAAAAGGAGCAAATTCGGTTGTGTCTGACTGCTGGAAAAGGCTTTCTAACTGTCCAGATTTGGTCCTTCCAATTTCAGTAGCAGGAGGAAAGAAGTGACCATAATAAGAATCTTCATGAGTTTGTGCAAATGACCTCAATTAGATGAACAACCAGCCTTCATCATAAGCTGTCATATCTTTCTCTTACATGCAGTCTTCCGCTTCCATAACAAGTTCATACCAGTATTTTTATTTTAATCTTTTTTAATTAAAAGATTTTACTGTTCATCTTCATTTTTCTTCCTGCCTCCCTGTCCTTTGTATTTAAACCATCCCTATAATCATAACAAAAATCATCTCTCAAGAAATTAGAAATGGACTAAGCCTTTATGCCATGCTGTCCTTCTCTCCTTTCCAGACCAGGAAAAAATAATGCACTTAGTGAGACCACCAAGTTTTGTGTGGGTAAATAAGAAATAAGGTGGGTTAAAAGTGCACCAAGCACAAGTTTCCTAAAATTTCCACACGTTTATGCAACTCTCATTTATCATTTATTTTAAGCTATGAGCTCTCATCTAAATATAATTTACACAAGCATCTGAGAATAGATTGGTAGTTAACAATTTTAGTATTGATTTAGCTCTTTTAAAACAGTAAAAGATTGGGGCAAGAAGACAGTGTGAGCTCTGGGGAAAAAAAAAAAAAAAGGAAAACAAAAACAAAAACAAACCCACTGCACTGTACACGACAAAAAGCTTGAAAATGAAAACTCCAGAAACTTCCTAACAAGTGTCTACAGTGTAAGAACATTTATTTATTTGAAATTTGAAATACTGACAAATACGTTCCTGTGCAATTAAATAGTTTTTGTGGCCAGCTACAACTGCTGATAGAGTTGAGCCATAATCCAGCAGGAGGCCAGCATGGTGGAAGTTCTCCCAGTGCGGCTGTTTGTTTATTTGTATTTCAGGAGAATTGGTCAACAAGATTTATTTGGGAGGAATAAAAGACTCCCAGTAAATTCATTCTTGTCGGGATTTGACAGCATAGTTTGCTTATCTTGTTCCATTCAGCCCTTCTGTTGCAGCACTTCACATGGTTATTAATTGAGAGGCTAAAATGTTTATCACTAATTTAAAAAAAAATTTGAGTAGTTAAAGAAAGGTACTGAGGTAATTTGTGACCATGAGCTTCCTGAACTCTAAGAGTCACTATCGTTTTACCAAGCTATGGGGCATTTTCCATTCGTGGGTCCTTTTGATCAAGATATATTTACCCAAATTAGGACCATGCCTGCCCAAACTGGAACAGACAATGACCCTGTATATCCAATTATTCTCAAGCAAGCCTTAAGATAAAACAGCTGTATAATCTATACAGAGAAAGAATGAAGCATATGCATGATTCCAAAACCCTTTGTATACCAAATGAGGGATGTGGTTTTATTCACTGTATTTCAGACAAGCCAGGGTGATATTTGAACTCAGTATGAATTTTCATGAGATTAATCAGGAGGAGTCTTAACTTGCGATGAGTTGGGATACCACGAAACAAAGCACAGGGCGGTGGCTCTAGGAGGCCTTAAACATCATGTAAAACAATCTAATTTGCTATTCCCACCACTTGCTAATCACTCGTGCTGCAATGACACACATAATGGCGTCACATCAAAGAACAAAAAACGCTGCCTCTTGTGATCTTACTGTGAGAGTTCAAGGCTTAAATCAGGCTTAATCTCACAATTCTTTAACCACCTTGAAATCTGCCATTGCCTTTCTGCTGCACAAAGTACAAAAACTTGCTGTAAAATCTTCAGGTTTCCATATTGGATGGTCTCGAGGCAGCTGCCTCAACCTCTTCACAGCAGGCCACCTGTTCTGCACTGCTCTTGAAGCACCAAAAAGACCTGACTTTATGCTTTCTCCACCTTTATGGACGCGCAATCACTTAGAGCCATGCATGGTTGACTCCTTCCTTACGCTGCAAAGACTCAAGGAAAGACCACAAACCCATGCACCCAATTCTCTTCCAACACTTCTCTTCCCACCCAAAATTAAAACAAACTGAAGTCCCAGCCTGACCGTGCTAATTGCTGCCTACTTTAACAGTTTCCAAAACAAAACCAAAGTGATTTGCACAAGTTAGTTCACAGGGTCATAGATGATTTGCCACAGCTTTTTCCAAGCACTGCTCCAACCATCACCTTCACTGCAGCTGCTTTTGAGCTGCACTCAGTGACTTCTCTAAATAAGGTTTTTCAGGGCATTGAATTGATCTTTTGGGACCTGCCATTTCTGCTCTGTGACTTGGTCTTCAGCAAAAAAGTACCACTCTGCATCCTCACAGACAACCCTGCTCAGATATGAGACTCACAGACCTCTAACCAGGGCTTCGGTGAACGGTGATAGAAATCTTAGTCAAATGTGAGATTTCTCAACGTACCAGCAGATTTTCTTCATCAGCAAGTATGACACTCCAGCAGTTTAATAACAGCACTTTCGCTGACTCAGTGTCGTTAGATCTCAAATTGAAATTGTGAACGCCTGGCTCATTTCTCTCTTTTTCTCACACCCATTACTGAAATTTGTTAGATAAGCCATTGCCTGGAAAATGTGAGCTAAGACTGAATTTTGTTTTGTTTTGTGGGCCACGTTCTGTTCTAGATTATACCATCAAGCCCTGATAGTTTCAAAGAGCCGCACTGTTGCATGGGCAAGGCATTGGCTCTGCTGCTTCTGGGCCGTGTGATAAGTCTTTACCTTCAATTTTTGTGCTTTAGATAAATTCCATGTGTATAACCAAGAGCCTACAGATGACAAGCTTCAATATTTGTGCATTATTTGAGTGACCTGTTATTGATATATAACAAAATCAAGTCACAGGCAATAGGACAAGAGAAAATGGCCTCAAGTTGCACCAGGGGAGTTCCAGATCGGAGGTTAGGAAAAATTTTCCACTGAAAAGGATTATTAAGCATTGGAATGGGCTGCCCAGGGAAGTGGCTGAGGCACCATCCCTGGAGGGATTCAAAAGACGGGGTTGACATAGTGGTTAGAGACATGGTTTTTATCAGTTAGATTGATGGTTGGACTAGATGATCTTAAAGGTCCCTTCCAACCTAGACAGTTCTATAATTCTGTGATTAGCCAAGCAAAATTATCTCACCAGGTGGGATTTGATAATTTATTCTCCAAACCGCATGTAGATAGTTTATCACTTGGGAAATCCACATTAGTTCTCTTTTTTCAATCTACTCACAAGGCAGACAAGGGAACGCCTCAGTTAGGACTCCCCACCTGGGTCTTGGGCTTGAACCAAAGCTTTGAGCATCTGTGGAGCTAAATATCTGTGAGCTTTACGTAAGGCGCAAATGCAGGTGCTTATACACATGGACATCTTTAGTGATTTGGGGGATGTCACTTGTGTGTGAAATGGTACTCTAGAGACTTTTTCAGATTTGGAACATACAAAAGAATGGTATGTGCAAGCTGCTGCCAAAAAAAAAAAAAAAAAGTGGGAGTGTGTTAAATTAATTCATCTGCTGTAAAACCACACAATATTCTAAAGTAATAGTTACGGAAATGTAGGTCATCTAGCAATTGGCCACCATTAAAGCAGAAGATATCAAACTGCATGCAAGGCTTTTTCTGGGAATTTGAGATAAAGAGTTGAGTTGTTGAAGTGCTCAATTAGGGCAATAATCATGCACATAGATTAGCAGTCATAGAATCATGGAATCATAGAATGGTTTGGGTTGGAAGGGACCTTAAAGATCATTGAGTTCCCTGGGCAGGGACACCTCCCACCAGACCAGGTTGCTCAACGCCCCATCAAGCCAGTCCTTTAGTTTTCATACATATAAAATGAATTCTTCTCCTTTCTCTCTTTCTCAAATAATCATTGTGTAGATGTTCTCGGACTTTATCACTAATTTCAGGTAGTATGGCTTCAAAAAGTTTTTTATTCCTATAGAACTAAAATGTTTCACAACATAAGTCCTCAGTAGAGGAAATTAGAGATTTTTGCAATGTCTTATGTTTCCACTCATTTTTGAAGTTCAGAACAGAAAATCTGGATCAGTTCTTAAGCTTCTGTGTATGTGTTGAGTGAACAGTCTAAAGCAAGACTGTATAATATATTGCACAAGTTACTTTTTAAATACAATTTACTATGCATCATAAATACACTAAAACTCCCACTATATAAATTTATACCTCAAGATTATATAAGAAACCAGCTGGATAAATCACTATATCTTCAAATAGTATGCATGAAAGCTATGCATAATAATGAAGGGGTTATATATTGTTTCAACAGAAGGCAAAATTATTTAACTGTTTCACTTCTGTGGTACCAACATAAAGCAAATCTCAATAAAAGGGGTCTGCTATTTCAGAAATTTGGTATCTTTTTAAGGCTTATGTGCAACCCATCCACTGCTTCTACAGAAAACAGAAAGTCATGTTTTAAATCCTTGTTTCTTGCATAAGATTTTTGCAAAAACACACATACATATTTTCACTTAATATGCAGTCTTGTGTGGAGCATCTGCAAGTATTCTCCTTCAGAGATACAAAACAGGCAGACTCCAACCCCCATCTGATCCACCAAGAACTGACAGTGGTAAAGAAGCATAACTGTAGAAATTGGGGTTCTATTTTTATTTGGCTCCTGAACTCCCTAGTAATAAAAAACATAGATTCAGGGGTCACAAAGTATTTCCAGGGCGGGTGGAATTTTGACCTTCATGTTGAGGAATCATGACCAGACAAGGAATCAGTAATAGTAAAAATAGTGAGTTGTTTGGTTTAAAATAATAAAAATATTTGTGAATTTTATTATAATAAAAACTATTTTGTTATATTATTATTATTATTATTGGTTTAAAATAATCGTATTATTAAATTTGAATATAATAAATATGATAAGTTGTTATTTTTATTATTGAAAAGGAGGCTCAAAACTAGTAACATCTGAAACGACAGAGGTGTTTGTAATTGGTATGAAGCCAGTGTCATCTCCTTGAGCTGGATATCACACAAAGGACATCTGTCATAGCACATATTCTATAATAAATCTCTCACGGCCATCACAGAATGAAAATGGCTGTGACATAAGGACATTTATGTTTTGGGGTCAGTGATAACAATATTCTTAATCCGTAGGTCTCAAAAATGAAGGAGGCGTCCCAGCCAAAAGCGAATCCTTGTACCTGGCTTTTTGAGTTTGAACCAAAACAAAGGAGGTCAGTGGGCAGCTGGTCAAATCACAGGTCTGACAGTTATAAAAATCAATCCCCTCTATAGACTTAGCTGGAGGCTCATCAGCCCCAACGATGGCATAAACCTCAGCACACAGAAAGAGGTGCCCTCTCTGAGTAATTAAAGGTTTTGTTCTGGTTTTGCTTCGCCAGGCCACGGGCGGGAGGGTTGAAAGCCCTTCCTAGAGAGGGCTGAAAGTGTGGGCTGCAGCAGCTTTTGAATTTCTTCTGAAAAAAATCAGTCAACTGCAGTGTTTGAGGTCTAAAAGCGTTTTAAGGCAAACGACACCTTGTGCAGGATCTTTTCTCTAGCACAGAGCAGTACAAAAAGGGGTGGTACACTAAATATGCAACATTATTAGCAGGACCTCAACCACTCCAGCAGAGAAATCTGGGGCAAGAGAGGCCAAAATGCACTTTTTAAAAATAAATCTTTGATTTAAAATTTAAAGTAAACTCTAAAATTTTAAAATAAAAAATACTTTCTTTTTTTTTTTTTTAAATAAATAGGTCTGATTAGGCTGAGAGAGCAGATATGAGGTTTTGGTTACACTTTTGCTGAAAAGCAGCTTAAACACGGACCTGTTAAGCTCAACAGGTATCAAAGTGATGAATGGAAGCCTTGCAGCTGGCCCACACATGTGCAGCAGAGCGGAGGCATGGGACCCACCAAATACCCTCAGCTAAACCGAGCATCTGCAGCAAGCTCAGGAGAAACCCACGAGCCACAAGGGGCTTACCAAATTTTTACTGGGCATATGCAGCTATTCTCTGTGTGGACAGCAATGTTTTATCCAGGATATCCAGCTTATCCTGGCAAAATGGCTGTCCAGTGGAGCTACACTTGCGAATGGCCAAGGGTTTATCCGTGGAAACAGGGCTACCAATAATTTTTAGGTGGAGTTGCACACAGAGAACACACAGATTTAAATATGGGCTGTGTAAGAAAGCCAATTCCTTTTGGAGCCACCGAAATATGCTGAACTACACGGTGCAACTATTAACAAAAAATTTTTTAAAAATTAAAAGAAAAGAAAGATGTAACCAAAAAACAGCACAACATTCTCACAGAACAACCTGACTATAAAAATGTGGCCTTTTCAGATTGTTGCGAGTATTAATTTATAATGAAGAGTTTCAATAATAAAGTCAACCAGACATCATTTTCCCTGTTTTGTTCTGTCTTTCTTATAAAATATTTCCAGAACAACTTTTTCCTTTATTTCTAAGATCAGGGGGGTTTAAAACGGGTTTAGAATTTGTTATGGATTACTCTTCTCTGTAAGAAACCTTGGTGTGTACCTCTGGGTACGGTTTTACTCCAAATCGATTCTATCAGGCTGAAGGCTCACAGAAAGCTTGTTTTCAACGTGACATCTCTTCCCACCACGTTGTTCTGCCATTTTTATAACTGTCCCTAAAATGCGAGGAAAAGTTTAAGGATCTACTGGTATACCACCTAATGAAAACCGAAATACGGAAAATTGCCAAGCACCTAAATCGGAGCACCTAACTTAGAAATACTGGCCTGTCCACCCCCAGGATGATTATACTGAATTTATAACTGCTAATGTTTTGCATTCGTTGCTAGTAAGCCAAGGTACAGCACGTTGACTATCTCCAGTCCAGAGAAGAACTGCGACCCAAAGCCTGATTGGCCTTGGAAGAAATGGAGAGAGTTCAAAATAAAAAACCCAGAAGGCTCCTTTGCATTGTAGAGCAGCAATGTGTTTTCTGTCTCGATGGAACTTGGACTAAATTGTGATTTATTCTGAGGAACGGACTACAGATAAGCGAAAAAGTCATCTGGAAACCTTCCTCCCCAAATGGCGACGTTCTGGAAGGTCCTTTCGTTGAGAAGTAATTTCTGGAAAATTTCTTGATTAATAAGAGCCTGCGAATAAACTTTAAAATGATGGCTTTGTTATTGCTTTGGCACAATATGTTAACAACACGGCGAGCTCTGCCAAACTGTGAGCGCTCTTTCAGGCGGATTATGTCCTTGTTTACATATCCAGCTGCACTGGGGCCGTGTCCGTGGTGGTGCTCGAACAATGTCCCCAGTGGGGGTGCCCATTAGGGGAGGGTATGCTAACAGCCGTTTACTTTGTCTAAATTGAGTGAGAATGCACAGCGGTCCTCTGATCTTTTGGGGGGAAAGTGTTGGAATCCTGCTCTTTCTGAGTCCTGTTTGGGTTTGTTTAATGGGAATGTTTGGACGGCTCAAAAAAAAAAATAAAAATTAGAAATAAATTGCAGTCCGCCAGATTGCTTTACGAAAACGGGGTCTGTATGAAAGCGAGCATAAAACATAAATACCCAGCTAAGTGTCAGGCTATAAAACCATTTACACTGCACTCCTAAATAAGGATTATGTAGGTGAGTAGAAGTTTGAAGAACCTTCTCTACGAGGCAGGGACCTTCTCTTTTGTTTTGGTCTCTGCCTGCGTTTGGAAGGAGGTGGTCTTCCACATGTGTTCTTCCCAGTTCCTCCATGAGAACGTGGATGGCGAATATCTAAATGGAACACATGTGGGATGGGTTTTTTTTCCTACACCCGTGTAATTTATATTTAAGGAAAGCAGATAAGTGGTTGAAAGAAGGGCAATCAAATCAGTAACTCTACTGCAGAAATATGATAATTTTACAGTAGTGTGCCTATAAACTGTTACTGCTTTCATTTTTCAGTTCCTTACAGTTTTCTACTCTTGAATATGAAAATTTGTAACGGTGAACTTCATTATGTAGCAGGCTGAAAATTACTAAGCCGGGGTTACGGTTCAAAAACAGTGCAGCTGAAGTGAAGAATTCCCTAGGAAAAAAAAAAAACCAAAAACATGGATTTCATATCCTCCAGTAGGTGTGCAAATGTATTTAGCTTGTTTCTCCTTTTCAAATGTCTGGGTCTGCTTCTCGCCAGTACACATGAAAAGCTGAGATGATTAAGTTGTTTAGGTGATGTAGTGAATTACTCCCGAGGCACAGACATGCTCAGTTCCCAACTAAACAATGACGAAATGCTATAATGTTTTTTAGATGTTCGTGAATGCTGTTGTCAGCAGCAGACTTGGGATGAAATTCTGGCTTCGGTGAAGTGAGCTGCAGATCTCCTACTGCCTTCAGCAGATTCTCCTTTCCCCACGTCTCCCCTCTGCAACCATTTCACAGCTTATCATTAAGAACCAGGCTGGAAAACACCTCCTCACCCCCACTGCTCTCTCAAACCACTTGTAGCCCCAACGGTTATAAAGGTTTCTGTCTTTCTGGTCTACATGGAACTCATAAAAAACAAAAAGGAAAGAGGGCTGGGGTTTCTTTATGTTGTCGCTGAGAAATGTGCTTCTTTCTTATAAAAGTACTGGATATTTGCCAAGATCTTTCTGTTCTAGCAAATTATTTACATGGAGCTAAGGTCTGGACTGTTCAACTGTCCCCCTTCCTGGGGGGGAGGCAACCTCATGTCAGAGGGATGCCAGGCTTCAAATAGCAGGTCTCCAGGAAGAACAGCAACCCATCTCTGGTGGGTTTAGGAAGCGATGAGGGGCTGTGGCACCACAGAAGTGACCAAACTGTAGGGAGTCACAAGGTGAAAACCATGCAGGGAGACTCCTTGCATTTCAAGAAGTTCATCTCAAGAAGATTCAAATGCCATTTCCAAGCAACACCAGAACTCCCCACAATCACTAAGTTTGATGATTACAGATCTCATGCTCTTGTAAAGATTTCTTGGTGTGTCCCATACTCTGTTTTGCATTATAGAATTACCAATGCCCAGAGAATTAAATCCTTTTCCAGCTTTGTGGACTTCCCTGGCAATTTTCACAAAAGGATTGGGGGTGGATTCCACTCTTGCTGTCTGTACAAGGGGCTTGGGATACAGGCTGCAGACACTTAAAAGTATAAATTATTAGTATCTTCTGTTCTGCATGCTAGAATATCCTAACTCTAGCTTTGAAACTAGGTAAAAAAATAATTTTCCTTCGTTTGGGCATTAGGTTTCCATTTTCTTAGTGTCATGCAAATAAACGATGTGCTCACTATAATTTTCTAGAAATAGTTTAATTGAGGAAAACAATCATCCTTCCAGTACAAGAAGGACAGACCCACAAATCTTGATTTTGTATTCAAAATATGAGTCAGTTGGTAGGGATGATAAGGTGATGATGATGTTGCCCAGCACGAAAGCTGACAAAAGATAACAGAAGAGTGGTTGAAAGGTGGATAATCCTGCTCAGGTTGAGACAGTGACCAAACTGTTGGTCTCCTCGCAGAGTTAACATCATTACTGACTTATAAAAGATGGAAAGTAAAAACCTCATCAGTCAGGGTCTGAGGGTCATGGTTTCCAGCCTTTTCACAGCAGCATCTTCACTGAGGGTGTTTTGGTGTTGATATCTGCTCCTTGTCCACCCCTTCCTTTCCCCTTGACTCTGTGGTCTCCTCCAGCTCTTCTTCAGCCTCACCAGTGCTGGTGGTGGATCTGATGAGCCAGCTAGGTCTGGGTGGCTCTGCCCAGGGACTTTGGGCATGTTTTAGCCCTTTGCTGCTTACAGTTGGGTTTCAGCAGAGGTTATTTGCGTGACTTGCCCTGTAGGAAGCTCTTGCCTTGCCAATTCATCGTCTGTGTAAGAGCTGTTGTAGGATTATTCCCTCAGGTAGTAGTTATGGCTCATTTGTCAGTCCGAATTTAAATACCAATGGTATAAAGGATCTTTCAGTATTTACGCTGTGCCATGTTGAAGGGCAAGCCATCAGTTAATCTGTATTGAAGGATGGACCTTTATGAAACCCAGCTAGCAGAGGACAGCTGTCTCAGTGAATGGGTGTTAAGACTTTCTCATTGACTAGAATCTCACTTAAAAGCTATTAATCGTGTATCTCCCACAGCATCTGAGAGGAGCTGGGCTCCTTCTGCCCCTGGGCAAGCTGACAAGCAAAGGTCTGAGCAGGATGCCTGAGGACTGATGGTTCAGGGTGATACCAACAGCTCTTTGAACTTTGCAGGTGGTCCACCACGGCCAGGAGTAAGGATTGCTGATATGCCTGACTGCAGTAATGTATAATATTGACAGGCTTGTTTCAAAATAGAAGTTTTCTTGGAAATCCCTTAGGATTCTGCTGATGCTGTATGAGCTCAAGTCTGCACAGGCAGAAAAAAAAAATAAAAACAAAGGTAGAAAACAAGATAATTTAGAGATTAATTGCTAATAGTGTGATACTTGGCAGTAGCAAATAAATAGTTTGCTTTATATCTCCCTGCTTGCCTCACTAACTGCACAAATACTAGGAAACCTTCTAATAATGTGTAATATCTGGGGAGATGGCATTTTACTGGGATAGCACAGCTCAGCTAAACCCAGGCTTACTCTTCAGTACTCAACACCTCCGCTGTTTCCCCTGATGGCTAAGGGTAAACCCATTTAAGCAAGAATCCATCCACCAAGAATCAATCCATCCATGTAAGAAATGTCTTTCTTAAGTTTTATGGCCCCGTGCAGCAGCTCCTGTACCATGATCCACGTCCTCTGAAGTCCTTACCCAGAGCCAACTGAGCTCACCCTCCAGAGACACTGATCCCTTTGCCATTTCCAGCCCACAGGGTGGATTCTAGAAAATTCCACAGTCTTCTCTGCAGGTGTGGGTTGAGGCCCTGCAAACAGATATGTGTACAGAGACAAAAAAAAAAAAAGTGTACCCAAAATAATAGATAGAGAGATAGATAGATAAATAAATAGATAAATAAATAAATAAATGACACTCTCTGCCCAGAGCATGAACCCAAGTGATTTTCATAGATTAAACTTTCTGGTGATTATGGCCTCAGGCCCCAGTTTGCACTGCTCATGTTCGCTCATTCTCTGTCCTTAAAAAAGCAAGGCAAAGGAGAACCATTCATCCAGCACTGACTCACCAGCAGAAAGTACTATAATTCACTGAAAACTCTACCAAGTGCTGGCATTTAAAGAAAATAAAAATAAATAAAATTAGAGAAAAAAATGGAATAATGACCTTCTTCCTTCTGCTTGAGTAGGGGCACAAGTCTGTAGAGAGAGTTTTAAACACCTTAAATATCGTTTTAAGGTAAGAAAGCTTTGTTTCTCCTTTATTTGGACTGCACTGTTGCCACCAGTACTAGTCAAAGTGATGGAAGATGTATGAGATGTGCTTGGGTCACAGGTTTTCAGGAGGGAATTTGTGTCCCTGCAGCTCACAAAGGCAGTGCACGGGTCCTAACCATCAACGTGCTCGCCCAGCTGGCAAAAAAGGTGTTAAGCAGCAGCTGTCGAGCTACAAAGGGAAGGAGGAAGGAGAAATAAAAATTGTTAATATGACTGCAGTGCAAAAAAAAAATAATTTAAAAAAAGTAAAAAAAAAGAAAGAAGCATCTCTTCCAGGATTCCTGACTCACTTCCTTGAAATGTTTTCAGCATTTTTTGGATTTATCAGATTGAGGTCAGTTTATTATTCAGCCACTGCCTATGCAAACTGAACCAACTAAAATTTAAAAAAAGAAAAAAGTTAATTCGTTTCTCCCAGAAATGACAGGAATCCTTCTGGCCAGGCTGAGCCAGGGGCAGAAGCGACGCTGTCTCCGATGCCGGGGGAGGGAGTGAAGGCTGAATCATTTGGGAGGTGCTAATTGGAGCTGGGCAGTTCCACCCCCCCTCCCTGTGCACCCCAAAAAACCTGCTGGTGTCTGGGGAGAGGCTGGTGGCAGTTGAGTGTGCACATCCGAGGCCTGGATTTTGGCAGGTACCCTCTATGGCAAATATTAGTAGTTAAGCATCTAAGTACTCAATTGCATGTATAATTCAGGCAGGTGCATGTATAATTCAGGGAGTTCGCCATCCAAGAGACTTCCTAATTTTCGTTCCCCGTGGTGTTCACGAGCACAAAATTACGGACACTTTTTTCAATTTTATTTTTATTTTACTTTATTTCTGGTGGTGAAAAATGCGCCGCAAGGAAACGATGTTTGGGATGAAGCCCATCTGAAAATCTGTTCCCCGGCGTTTCAGTATACAAATGTAGATGTTAATGCAGGGCTCTGTTTTCAAACCTTGGAGCCTGATTCACTACTGCATTACACCAATAAGAAATCAATCACGTTGGGCTGATACACAACTGGATTAACCCAGAGGTGAATGAAGCTTATTGTTTGCAAGTGCCAACTTGGCAAAGCAAAAAACTATCCATTAAGAAAAAAATATCCATACCCCCCCTGTATGGAAATTTGACATTTTTTAAGGGCTAAAATGGGAATAGGAAAGTTAGACTGCATTTCTATATCCCCTTGTTTTTACAGCATAAAATTTCCAGAATATGACCGAGAATATATACAAGTCCTAGCCAGGTCATAATTTAGCATAAAATAAAACAAGACATTTAATCCTGGGGAAAAAAAATGAGAATGGTAGAACTATCAAACTATGTGTGCAATTTCCTTGTGCTCAAATTGCATTTTCTCCCTTCAGTGTTATACGGAACAGGGTCTTGCCCTCTAGATTAGACACTTTTGCATTAGAGGAAACTAGGTTATGTCTTCCACTGTCAGAGATAGAAATTATGAGCTGGAGTGCATTTTAGCCAGTCACTCTGAAAAATGTTAGCCCAAGGGGGTAATAATTAGAACTGTTTTTGTCAGGTGACTGCATTTTAAGCAGTGATGTGTCTGAGAATCTAGCTGAGGGGTTTAATATAAATATAAATATTTTTTTTCAGTCAGCACTGTTGCCAGGATTTTTTTCTTTCAGGTTTTTTTTTTTTTATTTCAAAAGTAAGCACTTTTCAGAAATTATCTTCTAAAATGTAATACTGCTTAGCATTATGGTGACCTGATAATATTATTTCCTTCAGAAACCAATAATTCAGTGCAGTCTGTGAAGTTCATACGTAGAGTGATAAACTAGCCCATTATTTCTTATATTCTCAAGCACATATGCATAGAAAATGCATGCAAATAAACAATATCTTACAATTTTTTTCCCCCTAAAAATGTAAAGTACATCCAATTTAATGTAATGGTCTAAATTCACACTAAGAAAATAAGCGCTGAGCAAGAGAAGATATCAGAATCAGTGTCTTCATGACCAATAGTTCTGCTTTTCTTTCAGAAACGATGCTCTTTGCCCCTGGATGAAGGGAGAAGTGGGACTGGATTTGGAGAGGTGGGTGGTTGTTCTGGTGCCCAGCTTGAATTTGAAGTGAGGAGCTGGTGCTGAAGTCAAATGATTCCTTAGGTGGGAGAGGATGGCCCAGGGATGAAGGCTTACCATACTCACGCCGGAACCCCCCCATCCATCCTCGCAGAAAGGACTAGAAACAGCCCCGTTTCTTTTGTTAAGCATTTACGCAGGGACGGAAGTGCTTTAATTGACAGCGAGAGCTTTGCTCTGGGTTTAATAAAACCTCTCGGTCTTTGATTACCAAACTTACTCCTGAATAATTCATCTACTTTCCCTCTTCCCATCTTGCGGGTACTTAAGAAGTTGTGCTGACATGAAGACAGCTCCAAGGCTGGAACTGCTCCTCGCCAGAGCTAAGCAGGGAGGATTTAAGGATGCGGCTGGCTCCGCGCCAGGCTCTGGGTAGAGCACGTCGTTTCTAAAATTGGGATCAACCCCGGAGTCCGGACTGGGGAAAACAAACCTGAAACCCGTGGCCCCGTAGGTTTTTATCACTCGAGAAATTCCAATCCCACGGGCCCGGCCCCTGGGGTGGGCTCCACAGCTGCGCTTCGCAAGCGGGATGGTTTCCCCAGCAAAATGGGACAAGATTCGTCACATTTCTCCATCCGCACACCCCACCTCCCAAAAATAAAAAGGAATCGTTTCAGTTATTAATCGAATAATCATATCAATAATCATTTCCAAGTTAAATCATTTCAAATAACAGTTATTTAAATGATCATTTTTTAGGAAATAAATATGAAGTTCTTACGAAATAAATAATTCTTTCAAAATCAGTAGAGGAGATGCAAAGTATAGACCAGGCCTGTATATTTCAGTGCCTCTTCTGCCCACACAGTCAGGATTCAGCTCATTCCTCAATAATGTGAACGGGCAAAATCCTTTCTGCATTACTCCTGGGAACGGTCCCATCAGCTCCAAGAGTTTTCTTGTTTGCTTAGAATGAAGAGGAGTTGCCTTCCTGTCATTTCTATAGACAGGTAGAGGTTTTCTGTATTACCTGTGATATAGTTCAATTAATTATGTTCTCACTATGCACACAAAAGCACTTCTTTTATATTCATTATTTATTTAGAGTCAGTGTTATGAATTGTTAAGTTCTGGATCATTAGCAAATTAGCTAAACAAACTAAATCTATACCTAAATATGCCTATGCAATATATAGATATATTTTTTTTTTAAATTATTGAAAATAAGCAATAAGTCCAGATCTGGAATTTGTGCAAACTGTTATATGGTTTCATAATTTTATTTTTAAAATATCTTTAAACACATTAACACCATCCTATTTTATTCTTTCAGCTTTATAAATTCTCTTCCTTTTACGAAGACACAGAGACAATTTAAATATGAATGCCTTTCCTTCCTTTCTTCTTTTTTTTTAAATAAGTGCTATAATAGACCCACCAAGGTTAATATTTGTCCTTGCACCTTCAATGAATCCATGGTAAGAATGTTTTTTATTGCTCTGCCATAGCTAAAATTGCTTAGTCCATGCTACCTATAAGACACATCATTTTTCAAACGAAAACTTCCAAGTTTCATCAGAAAAGAGCATATCACTCCCGATGCAAAGTGAATGAGTATTAAAATACAGGGAACATATGCCAAACCACCTTTACAGAAATAACCTCACATTTTATAAAAGGCAATAAATCCTTTGTTTAGGAACATATAAAAAATGCCCACCTAGCCGTCTTGAAAGCTTCTGGTTTTTTCCGTTAATCCCAAGCAATTTTAATTACTTCAATAAATGTATTTATATGCATATAGCTGTTGAAATAGTCTGTATTTTGGCTAAAGGATTTTAAAGGAAGATCATTTTAAAGGAAGTTAATTTTCTGTACAGTTGAACGTTGACGTTCAGGACAGGAACAAGGTGGGATACACTGGGCTGTAGCAGGAGGCAGCAACTGCAAAGAAAGGGAAATTTTGTCCATTGTTTCCGACCAAGGTACTATGTCATGCCAACAAATCGTTCCCTTTAGATTTTCCAACTTTGTCGACCCTATGGCACAGGGGTACAGCCTAAAATTAGCAAAGAGATGCTCTGGAGAGTCACACCAGCCTTGCTTCTTTGACTCGTTCTGTAGCCAGCTAATTCTTGAAAGAAATTGGGTTTGTGTCTGACACAGTTAGTGGAACTTTTAGTCTAGTGGCAAGTGTTCCTGAAGCTTGTCCCACAAAACTGTGTCCTTGTTGTCACTTTCTCCCTGATATTCCATTAAGAGATGGAAGCCAAGCAAGGGGTTTACTGAAAGAGCTACAGCTTTGTTCTGGGTGGGGGGAGGTCCATCCCAGGACTTCTGCCATCTTTTACAGATGATATTCCTGGCCCAGGGTCATCTGCTCTGGTCCAGATCATAGAATCATGGAATCATCTGGGCCAGAAAGGACCTCCAAAGGTCATCTAGTCCGACCCCCCTGCAGTCACAGGGACACCCCCAACAAGACGAGGTTGCCCAGGGCCTCGTCGAGCCTCACCTTGAATGTCTCCAGGGAAGGGGCCTCAACCGCCTCCCTGGGCAACCTGTTCCAGTGCTCCACCACCCTCACTGGAAAGAACTTCAGATGATGTGCCTAATATGAACAAGATTACAAAATGTATATGTATGTTTTGGTACTTTATTAAAAAACTGTTGGTTTTTTGTTATGACTAGTTATTCCCCATAGCTGGAATATCTTAGCATAGTTAAAGCTCTTTACATCTTCAGAGAACTCCAAAACTCACAGAATATTTACATTGTCATTAGGATTATTTCTACAGGATACAACTGGATGGGGTACATGGATGTTCCATTTGCTGATCACACCTCATAGACCGTGGACTTTCACTGAGCTCCTCTTGCTGCTGCAAAACTTTTGTCCTACAGACCTACCCAATAGCAAATGGGGGAGTACAGAAGTTTTAAGAGACAACTCTCCTCAAAAATGAACAGGATAGTTTCAGGCATAGCTTTAAAAACATGACAACTTTCAGTTTCAGGAAGCTGTCCTTCCCCTTCATAAAACTGGCACTAACTACAGTACTACTTTCCCCCCCCCTTCTCTTCACAAGTACATGGAATTGAATGAGGGTTCACGTTTTCACTTGTATAGTTATCACAGGAACCTACTGTTTTCTGATGTAGACAACTTACACAAATTTAAAGAGACACTGTTGAAAAGTAATCCCCCTTTAAGGGTTCTTAGGCCTTTATAAATTCAAGGTACGTGCCAAGGCTTTATGTGAATTTTCTCATAACAAAGACTTCAGTACTCTTCCTTTTAAGGGAAAAAAAAAAAAAAAAACAAAAAAAAACAACAAAAGACAGTAAATAAATAAATGCCCGGATGCTCACAATTAATCCTACCCTAACAACCAGTGTGTGCCCAATTAAAGACATTAGCTAAAGAACAAAGTTGCCTTGTCAAGGTTGTTATGAGAGTGAGTTAAAACCCCATGCTACTATTATGAGAAATGCAGTCATTTGTACATCAGGGGGTGTTAAGCTGGCAAGTGCTTTAGGATCTACTGGGATGAGAGGTGCTGTAATTGAGAAAACACTGAAAAATGAGGCAAATATGGGATTTACAAGGAAAAGATCAGTGATTTACTTGCCGATGCGAAGAGAATGTCATGAATTGTGCTTACTAACATATAAACAGAAGGTGAAGCAAGACCAAAATCACTATTCATATGCAAAAGCATCCTTCTAGTGACTGCAAGGAACTTTGTCACCACCTATAATGCAGAAAATAAAAGAAAAGGCTACCTAGAAAAAAAATCAGAATTTGGCCACCCCAGAAAATGGGCTGTTGCAGAAAAATATTCAACTATGATTCTTTGGAGATTGCACCTCTCTGAGCAAGCCCCAGGTTTCTCACGCCCACAGAAAAAATAAAAAAAAAAATAATATCTATTTTCTTATCTGAAGTCATGATCCAACAACCAGAAGTTGTTCAACTGTGCCTTGAACAAGTTTGTGAAAAATGGAAGCAATACTACAGCAATACAGAAGAAGTGATCTTCTGGCTTTTCTCAAGCTGGCGTGCCTCAGCAGCTGGTTTTGGGTTCAGTTTCAGGCTTCAGCAGAAAGCTACAAAGAACGTCAGGTTACAAACTGATGCTTTTATTACACAGAATGGCTTGATGGGGATTTCATTATCATTTGTGGTAGCATGGCTTGGTCTTTTCAGGAGGAAAGTATGACCCTGCTTGAACTTGCTCTATTCCTGGAGGTGGTTTGACACCTACGTCGGTCTAAGTCCTAGACTTTCCTAACTGTTGTTAGACTTTCGTGAACTGGAAGAGAATTCCAAAATAATCGAAAATTACTTGAAAGAGAATTCCAAAATAATTGAAAAGGACAAACAGGAGCACATACAAAAATAGTAAACAAAATGTTACTTTATTAAGTTTTCACTTGTATTGGGATGATTCCTTCTTCACTTCAAACACTTCACATTTACTGGACCTGATTTGCGAGTACAAGTCTATACATAATATATTAAATAAACCGGGATTTAGCCCTTTCACATAATTTGTGGTCTCTTTACATCTGTTGTTTTTGAACTCCAACCACCATGATCTCCCAGATCACCATTAATTAAAATGCAATTGAACATTACTAAAAGATGTAAAGACCATATACAAAATCTGTGACTCTTACCTTACACTTAGGACCTGGTCCTTTTTAGTTTTATATATGGGACCAATCAACAATTGTTGCTAGGTTAAACTGATATCCATTGCTAACGTTTAAAAAAAGTCTGTGTTTTACCCTCTACACTTCAGACTGAGTTACAGTGCTATGTGGAGGCTCAGAGCCTTCCCATCTGGGAAAAAACTTTAGTAGACATTTTCACTGAACTAGTAAAGAATAAGGGTCTGATTAAAAGAGATCATGGTGACAGACTGAATTCATGGATTTGGTGTGAGCGACCAAGGAATGGAGAAGGAATGTCTCTCTCCTGTCTTTACGCTCTTTATGCTCCTTTAACGTTAGAAGAGGGTGCATTAATCCTGCCACAATGTTCATCGACAAGAAAAACGAGTCAGGATCTCCCTTTCTCTCCCCTAGATTTCATATTTTCTTTTTGTTTGGGTTTTTTTAAATGAAAAAAGAACCATTTAGGCAGAGAAGCCTAAATGTGTGTGGTTTTTTTCTTTTGTGTCTGACAGTAGGAGCTTTGTGTTACTCTTGGATTTTTTTTGTAGTATCAGCAAGGTGAACTAATAAAGATAAACATTTGCTCCGCCCATGATGATGCTGTGGACCTTCAACGCATGATACCTCTGAGACCAAACATCTCACAAGAGTCACGTAGGGTGGGCTGGGTACACCCAAACGAGACTTCTAATAATCCAAATATATAGAATCTAAAAATGTTTGTCCAACGAATATACCATCTAGAACTCAAAGTTTTATGCAAATAACCCACCTTCAGGGAGCATGAAGAAACACTAATAGGTAGCAGATTCATTCACTGGCCCAAGTGGCACATCTTTTTCTTCCTCTAAAGCATCTATGAGACTCAGTGGACCACAGCCTTGATTTAGGTTGTCAATACTTATGTTTCCTTTTATTTGGTGCTGACTAGTATGACATAAAATAATGAAAACTGGTGTAGACATTTTGCATCTGGTCCTTTTATGTCCAGCTGTCTTCATTTCAGTCAGAACTTAAAAATAACAAAACCAAGTTTTCTTTAAAGGGACATGTTAGTTGTTTAGCCTCTATATACAGTTACTTTTTGGATTGTTTTAATTTGGCGGGTAAGGTCATCTAGATCCCTCGCCTATATATTTCAAATGTTCTGCTTTTTCGTTGCAAACTCTCCATAATTTGTGTTGTGTTCACACAACTATGCACAAGATCTGCACTGTGCTGATGACAGTAGTTTATCTGCAATTCTCTTTCCACCATTCTGTTACCCCAGCATTTTTTCAGGTTGCTGTTTTATATAAATTTGACTCAACGGTGTTTTTCTTGGCTGCGCAAGAGGTAGCTATCCAGGAGGCAGAGCCTTATTCCAGGACCTCAGCTGATGTTTTAGATGATGCTGAAACAAAAGCGCTGCCAGTTAATAGAACAGAGCAGCAGAATAAAAACCCTGGATGGACCCAATGCAAGACCTCATATTAGGAAATAGGTACTAATTTGGGAAGCATAACGGGTATGGAATGGTTATTCCATAAGTCTCCAGGCTTCTACAGCTGTGACATAAAGAAAAGGCAATCCTAATAGCAAAGCAGATATTCTTCAAAGATAATTTTTCAGAATAGCCAGCAACAAAGCTAAGAATTCCTCAGCAGCAATGGAAATTTCCATTTAATGTTTAAAGCCAGGGTTTGGTTCTGGACGAAGCAGTTATTCAACGCTCGCAGCTGTATAAAACCATGGTTCTAAATCAGAGAAAGGGTAATTGTGCCAAAGCATCTAACGGACTTATTTAAACAACACAGCAAACCAGGAGGGTGTTAGTTCAGGGTTCTCTTTTTATTTTATTTTTTTTTTCAAAATTGTGCTAATAAAATCTTAAGAAACCTTTTATCCCATAAAAGGTTATGTTTTCATACATGCTGTTTATGCTTTCAAAAGGGACACTATGCAAGTCTTGATACTTCATCATATAGGAAGCACTTAAAACATCCAAGCCTGCCTCTGAAAAGAGCTTTCAAGAGCAAGAAGTTTTGCCAATCCCATTTGAATTTTTCTTGAGGAAAGTGCTCTTTTATTAACACCCTCCCCTTTCCTGGAGTGGGTAAAAATGGCCTCAGTATTCTCATGGGAAAAATGAACATTCCCCCAAAGCTTTGGAAGATATAGCAAAAAACAGTGCTTCTTGCCAAGAATAAAATTGAGCAAGTCTGAAATGTTTAGAGCTTCTGATTAAACCTTCAGTGGTATGTTTCTCTTAGACAAAGCATTTGTCATAAGTAGCATGTCTGCTGGAGTATGATTTATGCTACTGGACTGAAATTGGCTGAATAATTTATGCTGTTTATTGTTCAGTAAAGATTTTTCAAAAAAAGTAGAACAAGTAGTGTGAAAAAATGGGAGACAGACAAAAGTATACATTGAAGGATGTCGGTAGTCCTAAGGAAAAAAAAAAAAAAAGAAAAAAAAGTTATTTTCTACATTTAAAGTTAATAAAGTGAATCTAAGGGGAAAACACACCTTACTATACGGACAATTCTAATAGGTGAACTTTGTCAGCATTTTCAATGAAACCAATTGGCTAAGAAAAGCTGCCAAATAGGTGTGAAATGAGGTGAAATTACTAGGGAAACACTTTCTTTTAAGGTACTTTGCTTTGTTCCTTGCAGTGCCTTGCAGCAAAAAATTTAATTTAAATACTGAAAATGGAAAGGCAGCTATATTGATTTAAATTTGCTAAGAAAGTCTCGGAATCTATTTCCTCTTTCTCAGAATAAGTACATAATGTATATATAAAGATGTACATGTGAAAAATAGATATTACATATATAATACCTTCAACTTTTCTACTCTTTATGTGTGAATCACAGTTTGTTAGAACCTACAACTATGTGTATTAGCATAAAACACATAACTTGAATTGTCAGTTTATAAAATTTTCAGAATGTATGATTATGGTTCTGCTCTTACTCTAAATTTTTACACAGCTTGTATGATTTATTTTATCTGTTGAAACACCGCTTTTATGTTAACACTTTTTTTTTTTTCTTTTCCTTTTTTAACACATAAATTTAATACCCTGAGCCTATTGCAGAGGCAGACTTGCGGACAAAAGGATGGATGGATGGATGGATGGATGGATGGATGGATGGATGGGCTGGGCGGACGGCGTGTGCAGGAGGAGAAGGAGGGGGGGAGCATGTGGCTCAATTCAGCTGAAAGTATTTTGCTGATAACTCACTGTACACTGTGGCTAAAAATATTTGAAATGTTTACAGGCTGCATAATATATACGTTTGACATATTAAAGCAGACTCCTATCAGCTGCTCAGTAACCATTCCAGTGAAACTCCTTAAAAGAAATCAAGCAAAATCACAGCCACCAGTCTGCTGTGCTGTTTCTAATTTGAAGGCAAATTCATCTCTGACACACAGCAGATTCCGTGCAGGTGGAAGCAAGCCCCTCACTGCTCCTCTCTCTGCCAGTCAAATTATGTCATCAGTGAAGGATCACTGGTTTTTAATGATACGGTGGCCTCCATACTGAGAAGCAGGTCCTCGCAGAGCAATATGCATAGCCAATAAAATGGCTGTCACCAAATTACAATTGACACTTAACATCACTAAATCTGCAGTGTAATTCCTTGTGACAGTTGTGTAGGTATATTAGAAGAAAATAATTTACTTCAAACCCAGCATGTAAGACACATTTTCCTGAGTGTAATTCATGTCACATTTACAGTAGCCAAAGCAAGCAGTCTCGAGGCAACCTTAATCTGGGAAGAGATCATAGATACTAACATGTTCATTGAAGTATGATTATTTATGCGTGCAATAAACAAGGCTAGAGCAGTTGTTCATTGCAGGTTTTAATTGTTATTGGGGATTTTAATTGTTATTGGGTTTTAAATGAATATTAGCCTCTTTTGCTTTAGGGATTAAGAAAACTATAAATACAAAGCAACATTTCACATGGAAAACTGGTGTCGGCTGGAAGCATCTCGATGTTTTTCTGGACCAGAAGCCAAAGGCAAGCCCATAACTCCTTACTTCCTCTCCTCACTCTGCCAGCATTGTGTGTGAATTTGAATATCCGCATGGATTTAGCGTGTGCCTTTCACTCCAGGAGGAGGTGATAGACACGGGGGAGCATCATCACCATGGTGGCCTCCCGTGCCTCCTCTTCCTCCGTCGTTGATAGCGTTGTTGAACAAAAGGCAGGAGAGGCAAAAAACACTTTCCTCCAGCTCACCCGTTTTTGACACGTTCACCCGTTCAGCTGCTTTGCGGGGGAGAGCCAGCTCCGTCCTTATAAGCATATATAAATGTGACAGAGCTAAAGGTCTTCGCTCCTCAGGATGAAGTGGTTTGAATGCCTGGCGAAATGGGACCGCAAAAAATTCATTCCAACTTTGTCTCCAGGCAATTCACCTTTGGCCCAGTGATGATATGAGTCTTTCTGCTGATGGGGAAGGTATAATAAGTCAGGTCAGGCAGTCTTCAGCAGGCAGAGGCCTATTTGTTAGCAGAACGAAGCAGGTGTAGCATTTTGTGCTAGATTAGCTCATCCCAGCGCGAGAATTACCTTACTGGAAGCCCTCAAGGTTACACATGAAATATATGAGACAGGTGCTCGCTCTGCAGATGGCCCCTGTGTACAGGTAAAGGGGTGTATTTTAAAAACCCAAACACGAGAACACGAATCAACGGGGGTGAATTTTCCCCCCCCTTCTTACACACCACCCTGCCAAGGAAGAGGCTGCTGAGGTCCATGTTCCACATGGTTGCCCCATCCCTGGAGGGGTTCAAGGCCAGGCTGGATGGTGCTTTGAGCAACCTGGTGTGGTGGGAGGTGTCCCTGCCCAGGGCATGGGGGTTGGAACCTGATGATCTTTATGGTCCCTTCCAACCCAAACCACTCTATGATTCTACACTGGGACACACCAACATGAGGGTCTCCCTCTTGTGCCATCCTTTCCTTTACAAACCACCAGACAAAACCCACAACCAGAGGCTAGTGCTCAGAGCTCCCACTACTTTGTCCCATCTGCTACAAGAAATTAAAAATTAATTGGGAAGACAACCAAAAAACCACCAAAAAAGCAACTATGCAGAACTCAGGCCACCCAGCTGCGGTCCGGAATGCTTTGGAGTGCATCAGATCAGCAAAGATGACCCAGAAATATTCTCCACAGCCCCTTAAACACCCCAGTGTCAGCAAAGGAGTGGTTAGGCAGGGCTCTTTTAGGTCTGCAGCTTTTGGAGCTCATGGAAAATATATGAGGGTGGTTCCTCACAGGACATTCATAGAATCATAGAATGGCCAGAGTTGGAAGGGACCTTCAGAGATCATCCAGTCCAAACCCCCACCAGAGCAGGGTCACCTAGAGTAGGTGGTACAGGAATGTGTCCAGGCAGGGTCTGAATGTCTGCAGAGAAGGAGACTCCACCACCTCCCTGAGCAGCCTCTTCCAGGGCTCTGCTACCCTCACAGGAAAGAATTTTCTTGTGTTCCAGCTTGGGCCCATTCCCCATAGTCCTGTCACTGGTCACCATTGAAAACATTCTGGCCCCATCCTCTTGACACCACCCTTTAACTATCTATAGATATCTTGATAGGATCCCCTCTCAGTCTTCTCCAGAGTAAAAAGACCCAAGCCTTTCCTCATTAGAGAGATATTCTAGTCCCCTCATCATCTTCATAGCCCTTTGCTGTACCCTCTCTATCAGTTTCCTGTCCTTGAACTGTGGAGCCCAGAACTGGAGCCAGTGCTCCAGATGTGGCCTCACCAGGATGAAGGAGAGGGGGAGGATGACCTGCTGAACACATCTTGATGGCCTCCAGGATGCCATTGGCCTTGTAGGCCACAAGGGCACATTGTTGCCTCATGGTCATCCTGCTGTCCACCAGGACTCCCAGATCTTTTTCCACTGAGATGCTTTCTTGGCAGACTTTGAGCATCCCAGGGACAGCATGGGATTCCTGCATTTCAGCAAGGCTGCTTGGTGCTGCAGCCTGACATGGCTGTCAGCGTAGGCAGCAAAATAGAGGACTCCATGTGTTTTGAAATTAGAAAACAGCGTGGGATGTGGTGGTGGAGTATTTTTTTCTGTCTAGACGGGCAGACCTGCTTCAGGAAATATTGCTGTTTCCCAACCATCTCTGGAAAGACCTGGCTCCATGGTACTCCAAGGGGAGTTAGAGTGGTGGCATGAGCATGGGAAGAGTTTTATTTTTCCTTCCAGCACATCTCTGGAACAATTTGACAACACAGATTCTGAAAACAATTTAAGTGGCACAGCATTGCAAGTAGTGGCACTTTGCAGAAAGTAGTCCTCCGCTCTCAAAGTCAATACCCACCAGGGTCCAGATGTAGTAACTTTTATGGAGCATTGCATACCAGAGGAGGCTTTTTTTAATCTTCTGCCTTTGTTGTGTTGAACACAATAGCCCATTGTATTTAAGATTTCATTATAACAGTTATTTTACAGCTGGATCCACAAACTATCTATCTATAAGCATCTCTTCGGAGCTTTTATAATTCAAATAAGTCAATGCTCCACAATTTACCTGCTTTTTCAGAACTGGTGAGGATCTGCAACCGGTATTGAATCCAATATACAAAAAGTGTCTAAGTGATATAAAGAATGTGAATTTCATTATTTGTCTGAATGCAGTTGGAAAGTTTCCTTTCACAGAGGTTGCACCGCAAAGACATTTGCAGGGGGGGAGGTGGGGGGGGGGGTGTCTGTAAATGGAAACACCAAAATTATACATCTGCAGCACTGGCACCGAAGAGGCTGCTGTCAATGTGAGAAGGATAAATGCTGCTAGAAGACAGATACAGAAGCTTCTCCCAGACTGGGAAGGTATTTTTTTTCTGTGGACTAAACACAGGTGTGAAGTGGGAGCCAGGAATGAGAAACAGAAAAGGCAGAGCAACATGAACACGTACCTGGAGCATCCTCACTGGATGGTCCTCACTGCAAAGACAGAAGAAAAATATCCAGAGCTAGAGCAAGCTTGGGGAAGCACACTTCAACACAAATAATTTAGCAGTCAATAATGAAATGCATTTCAGTCTTTAGCAGTAACTGAAGAATTTGGACTAAATCCTTAATAAACTTGTTACAAAATGGTACAATCCTGTTCAGAAAGTACATATTCATCTTTTTATTGGCGTGGGCTTGTGGGTACCCTGGCAAACACAAGCAAAGTGATGCAAAAGCTTAACTGACAGCAGGTGGAATCTAATTTCTCTGCCTTCCCCTGCTGCCAAATAAGGTCGTACCATTGCTGCCCCCCAACCCGAGCTGGTTTGTCACACAACACATGGCCACCACCTCATTACCTGTCCAGCCTCATTGTCAGAACTTCACACCTTGATGATACCTGCTTCAGTTGCTGAGGTTGGTAGTATTGCAACAGAAACTTGGGAGATCCTTGGTGGGAATGCTTTCTTTTTGAGGTACGTTTGTCATCACTGTCAGGGAATGAGTCTGTGCATATAGATGCGTAAACTCTCCATGAGCCAGCAATGTGCCCTTGTGGCCAAGAGGTCCAATGGGATTCTGGGCTATGTAGGGAACAGTGTGACCGGGAGGTGGAAGGAGGTCATGCTCCCCCTCTGCTCTGCACTGGTGAGGCCACAACTGGACCACTGTGTCCAGTTCTGGGCTCCCCAGTTCAAGAGGGACAGGGAACTCGTGGAGAGAGTCCAGCGTAGGGCCATCATCACCAAGATGGTGGAGGGATTGGAGCATCTCCCTGATAAGGAAAAGCCGAGAGACTGGGACTCTTTAGCCTGGAAAAGAGAAAGCTGAGGGGAGACCTAATCTATGTTTACAAGTCTCTAAAGTGTGGGTTGAAGGAGGATGGAGCCAGACTCTTTTCAGTGGTTCCCAGTGACAGGATGAGGGGCAACGAGCACAAGCTGGAATATGGGACGTTCCACTCCAATCTGAGGAAGAACTT
>BJBW01006232.1:94667-140673 GCA_004320125.1 Scolopax mira
AGTGCCCAAGATTATTGGTCTGTGGTGGGGTGTGGGTGTGGGGTTTAGTTGGTGGGTGGTTTTTTTGTGTGTGGTTTTTCTGGGTTTTATGGGTTTGTTGTTTTGTTTGTTTGCTTGTTGTGTTTTTTTTTAAAGGTTTTTTGGTTTTTGTTTGTTTTTTGGTTTTGTTTTGTTTTTTAATGTGGTTGGACTTGATGATCTCAAAGGTCCCTTCCAACCAGTAAGATTCTGTGATTCAGTGATTGTCCCACCAAAGGGAAAGCTGTATTTCATCAACACGCATCGATGATGGCCAAATTAACACTCCGTGTGTTGCAGGGAACTGAGTGGCAGTATATATGTCATCTGAACAAAAAATAACACAAAAATCACCAGAAAAGTGTGCTGACCAACTGTCTCCTTAAACTTCATGCCTATTCTTCTTTCCCTTAGAATAGAATCATAGAATTGTCTAGGTCTTAAGGGACCTTAAAGATCATCCCAACCATCAACCTAACCCTGACAAAAATCACTAAACCATATTCCTAAGGACTACATCAACCCGTCTTTTGAACACCTTCTTCTACATCCATTTCACTTACATATTTTCTATTTCTATTGGATCAAAAAGCCAGCACAATGTGCTGAAGCACCATGAGACAATGTTGGGGTTTTTTTATATTCAAAAATTCTTGTGCCAGACCCTGCTTTAATTGACAGTGGCATCAGTCATGGCTAAGAATTAATTGCTTAGCATTTGTGCTGAGTAGGAACAGAGTGCTCAGGATCAAATTAATCAGCACTAGGACTTTTAGCAGCCACCTTTTTTTAATCATGTCTTTGACAGTTCGGTGGCAAAATTGTTAAGAGATGTGTGGAAGGAATGGGATTGATAAGGTACATCTAAAGCCAACCAGTTTATTTGCTTTAATTTAATTGTTATTGCCCTTGTCACAAGTTAGCTGTGAAATATTAAAATAGTATAAAAGTTTAAGTAAATGCCAGCATCAAAGGAATCACAGCCCATGATTGACACGAGATACTTTCCTTGCGTGACTTTCACTTTGCAAACAGCAGAAAGAAGAAAACCTCCTGAGAAAACTGGCAACTCCTATAACTCAGAGCAGCCGTCAGGATTCTCCAATTTAAACTGGAGCAAGATCAGCACTAAATTAAGAGAGGAGCAAAGGTGGTTTACAGCTATCTCATTCCCAGACCTCAGCCTCCCTGAATTCCAGCCGTTTGCAGGCTGTCGCTGGTTTTGATCTTTTTCCTCATGGCTCTGCTTTTTGAACTAATTTGCAGCACTTTGGCAGGGGATGCCAATGAATATAAAGCCCTTTTTTTTTTTCTTCTCCTCAGTCCTTATTCATACAAGGTTACCAGGCAGAGGGAATATTCCCAAGAACCAGTGCTGCCAGAAGTGGTGTGACTTCTGCACCTCTGGCAAAGGATGCAATGGGCAAAACAACCTGGGGTGAAATCTGGGTGAATTCTGAATTTATGAATCACATGGGGTCAGAAGGGACCTCTGGAGATCATCTAGTTCAACCCCCTGCCGGAACAGGTCCAACCAGAGCAGGTCCCACTGGAACGTGTCCAGGTGGCTTTGAATGTCTCCAGAGAAGGAGACTCCACCACCTCTCTGGGCAGCTTCTCCCAGGGCTCTGCCACCCTCACAGGAAAGAAGTTCCTCCTCATGTTTAGGAGGAACTTTTTATATTCAAGTTTGTGCCCATTTCCTCTTGTCCTGTCTCTGGGCACCACTGTAAAAAGACTGGCCCCATCGTCCTGACACTCACCCTTTAAGTATTTATGGGTGTTGATCAGATCCCCCCAAGTCTTCTCTTCTCTAGACTGAAAAGACCCAAGTCTCTCATCCTTTCCTCCACAGCAAGATGCTCCAGGCCCCTCATCACCTTTGTAGCCCTCTGCTGGGCCTTCTTTGGCAGTTCCAAGTCCTTCTTGAACCAGGAAGTCCAGAACTGGTCCCAGTGCTCTAGATGAGGCCTCCCCAGGGCAGAGCAGAGGGGCAGGATGACCTCCCTCCACCTATTGGCCACGCTCTTCTTGATGCACCCCAGGGTGCTGTTGTCCTTCTTGGCCACAAGAGCACATTGTCAGTTCATGGTCATCCTGTTGTCCACCAGGACTCCTTAGGTCTATCTCCTCGGAGGTACTATCCACATGCGGCACCTTCAAACCTTATTTTTATCAGTTTATTGTACAAGGGTGAGCCCCTGCGGCGGCTTCTATAACTAGAAACAAGAGCTAAAGGCAAGGTGGGGATATCAGGTCTTGACTTCACTTATTTACTTGCCATTACTGTATCAGGCAACCGTATGATCACCCTTGAAGTTTCCTTAATAGAGGGCAGCTCAATGACATCCCATGCCGTGGCAGCAGGACAATAACCACTTTTCCAGTGTCAGCTTTGTGGCCTGATCACAGCTGAGCTGTAGGCTGGGCAAAACAATTGTTTACCTGCTTGAAGTGGAGGTGAAGAATGACCTAGAGTACACACTTTACTTTTTCAAGAGGCAATAACTTATTCTCCTAATGATAAAAGGTGATTTATGCAGATATTTTTCATCGGCTGGAAATAAAGTTATTAGTTGCTGAGCTGGGAGAGACCTGTGCATGAGCAAGCTGCTTGTTGCCAAAACATACTTCCTACTGAATGCAAAGAACAAACCAGATTAAATTGTACATGCCTATTCAAAATGGATTACACATCAACAGGGTGTTCCATGGACGAATGAGATTCAGCTTTAAGCTGGGAAAGGAAATCTGTACATGGAAAACTGCTCATCTTGTTCTCCATTTCTCTGTTTAATATCCGTCATGGTTTGCATCAGTCATTTTTTGCTGTTTAGTCCAGTTTGCAGGGGCTGGGAGATGTTATCTGCATGGGGAACCCCTCAGACCCGTCATGGGGACACATGTTCCTGCAAACAGAGGCTCTTTGTCTCATCCTGATGGCAGGAAAGAAGCTCTGTGAACAAGCCCACGGCAAAGCTGGTATAAAGTTTGAGATGAACAATGAGATTTAACCACTCCCTGTTTAGTCCTAAAGGAAAAAAAAAAAAAAAAAGAAAAAGAAGCCATTTTCTAGATTTTGGTTTGGGTTGGTGGTTTTTTTTTGTTGGTTCCCCACCCCGTAATCTTTACAAGTGATCTTTCTGTTCTCACTAAGTGAAAAGATTAAAAAAATACAAGGTTATGTGGGGAGGGGAGGTGGATCACATAGAGCCTTTCATGTATGTTGTGCCCCAGGTGTGTAATACAAAATGCTTTGCGGAGCAAGAAGTTTGGGTTTGGATTTCTGTGTGAAGGCCGCACGTGCACACTTTACCAGGGGTTTTTAACTCCCCATTTCAAAGGAAAATTATTTAAAGCTTGGGAATACAGCAACATGTTTGCCTAAGGTTTAAAGAACTGCCACTCCACATCAGCAGATGGAGATTTGGCCTTTGGTCAAAGACTGACTTGTAAATAACCTATTCTTCTATTATTATTTTTTAAACTGTTTCTGTGACTTTTATGTACATTTCCAGAGGGGATGATCAGTTAGGGTTCCCATTTTTTTAAGAAGCCTCCATCAGGACATTTACTGACAGTGAGCACCAGGGTATTTCATATTTGAGAAGCTGTCTTGAGGCACTGGGTGACCTGATCCCTTAATCCATTTTGGAGGACTGTACTCAGCTAACACGCCATTTATTTTATGTATTCTCTCTGCTAGATTTACTTTTATGTGGGTTTCTTCTGTTCAGATCCCCTGCCTTACTCTGACAGAAGCCAGTGAAGTTTTGATCAGTGCAAAATCAGGACATATTGAATCCTTTCGCATTCAAAAAAATAACGTTTCCGCTCAAATCGAGAGCATGATTTATTCACAGCTGATGTAGATTTTTATGGGACCTTGACTGAGCAGCATTCCTATCCCATGAATTTGGAGGAACTCAGGTCTACTGGTCCCACTAAAACATCAGGGTTTCGCAGCCTTCCCCACCACCGACTTTCATAAAGCTTATGGACCCCACAACCACAACACTTCTAGCTTGTATTTAATACAAGAATTAGTAAACTAATATGAAATCTCAGGAAAAATATTTTTATATCATTATCATGCAGTAATTTCTTAAAATAGTTTTGCCTAGTGACACACTTGGGCCCAGGTAGCTGAAGATAGGCAAGTACGCATAGATCTGCTTTGTTGAATGCCAATTAAAAGCAGCTATAACAACCTTTCTGTTACTTATGACCGGTGCTATAGAGGGCAACAGAAACACCACTATCAACAGAAAGCAAGTTAATTTTTAAATATGGCATTAAAGTAGCGAACTCAGTTTCATGCAGTGTTGCCATTCTGCTTTTTCCCTGCAAATCCCATGGCATATTTGCCAACATATGTGGTATTATTGGGGATTTATGCTGGCATTACTGAGGTGGTATTTGGCCAGAAGTGTGTATAAATCAGGCAATTTACTATAATCTAGTGTAAAGGGAAAGTCTGTGGGTTTGTTCAGCAGCTGAGTGAGTTCCAGAGGCTGCGCTGAGAAGGGTCTTATCAGTATTCAGCATCAGTAGGAAGAAAAACACACCAACCTGTGAGAAAGCAATGGGTGCTCTGAAAGGGAGAAAAGGATCTTTTCTGGGTTTTTTTCTGCCATTCTCCCTTTCCTGGGAGATTGTAAACTCGATCCCCCTCTCAGTAGACCAAAAGGTTTCCTGTATTGCTGTATGCCCCTGTTAATTTTGGCAGAGGCTGTAAGCCCAGAGGAAGCGGAGGTTAGACATCCACAGGAGGTAGTTGGCATAAAGGACTCACTACCTGGATCAGGGGGCTGTTGCCCACCGTGGGTCCCTCAGCCACGGCTGTTTCAGCCATTAATTACTGCCCTGGAAGCAGCCAACCTGCATGGCCATGCACTTTGTCCACGTGTCATCCAGCAGAATCACAGACAGGCAAGAAAAGTGCCAAACAAAACTGGTCCAGTTGCTGTGGGAAGTCCCCAGAGCAACCATGGTACTTATATGCTCGTATGAAAGAAGCAGATGGATAGGCATCACGGGCTTAACCAAAAAGTTTTGATCTTGTGGTGGATACAGAGTGATGTCTGTTAAAGTTAAGCATTTCCAGGTGGGATGTTTATATATGTGCTGTGAATCTCTCCCATTATCTTCTAGACTCCTCTTAGTCTTTTCCAAGCTGCAGAGCCTCATATAAAATTTGAAATTACACCATCGTTTCCTATGGCTGTGCTACATTCAACAAAGATTGACAGATTAAAGTTCCAAGTGGTTCTAATCTGAGGACCTTCATTGTGAATATGTTCCTGCAGCAATCCTTGCCTACAAGCAAGCTGGTAAATCACACCTTGAGGTACTACCTGAACAACTGTGCCAAAACTGCCCATTCTTTGGAAAAAAAACCAGAACAGTTATTGTTCACAGAAGGTCTCATCTTCAGTAGCTCTGACAGCAGAGATCAGCCAAGCAGGCATGGAAGAGTTGACAGCTGTTCAACTTTACCCAGCTTTGTACTAGTGCAGCCCGGGCCTTCTCTTGAATTGCATTTAAACATTAGCTTGGTTGCAGGGAGAAAGTCTCTTGCCTTCTTCTCCCACCATTCTCTGTGAAAATGGTGCTAAAGAAGGCCATTTCTTCTGGGATGTTTCCATGTTGATTTACTCAGACTTTGCTGACTGTTTTCCCCTTGTGGCCAAACAGCCACCACAGATTTGAGTGAATGTGTCTCCAGCAGTTGGTTTTCTCCCTGTTACTGCATTACTCACATGATACATGATCCTTTATAGAGGTATGCTCATACAGTCATTTATACTCATTATGAAGTAAGAAGGTTGTACTACTCCTACCTTCTGGATGGAGAAATGAAACACAGAAGAGCTAAGGGATTTGCCCAAAGTTAATCACTGAGGTTGTAACAGTTCCAGAAAATGAATCCAAGGAATACTTTAATGTCATAATCACCGGGCTACCCTATCCTAGACAGGTTAAAGCTGGAAGCTTCATCTGAATGCAACACAAACTGGCAAAAATTCAATATATCACTTTAATTCACTAGTGCAGCCTCTGGTTTATTATCTCCAAAAGTAGTTCTCACTGAATAAACCCTTATGTTTTATTATATCCGTTGTATATTAATACATCTGAATTAAAACCCTCATCTATCTCAATGTATACTTATTGAGTAATCCTTAAATAGCACTTTCTTCATCAAGTATACATTATGTCCTTAATGATGGAATGAAATTACATAATTCTGCAATACAGAATGAGTATGAAAGTGACAATGTGATCAAGTAACAGCACAATGCCATGTGCTGCTAGCATAATGCACCAGACCCGAGAGCAGGGTCCATTTGCTTGAGTACATCAAAGTTAAATCAAATGGGGAGTTGGACATGTTTTAATTAGAGTGTGCAGCACACAGATGTTCAGCTCATCTTCCAAAGGGAGCAAGACAATGTAGGACCCTCAAGCATGTCATAGAATCATAGAATCATAATCATAGAATCATCATAGAATAGAATCATAGAATCATAGAGTGGTTAGGGTTGGAAGGGACCTTACAGATCATTGGGTTCCAACTCCCCTGCCCTGGGCAGGGACCTCCCACCAGACCAGGTTGCTCCAAGCCCCCTCCAACCAGGTCTTGAACCCCTCCAGGGATGGGACAGACACAGCTTCTCTGGGCAACCTGTCCCAGCATCTCACAGACCTCACACAAAATAATTTCTTCCTAATATCTAACCTAAATCTCCCCCCTTTTAATTTAAAACCATTACCCCTCATCCTTTCACTCTGCTCCCTCATAAAGAGTCCCTCTCCATCTCTTCTGTATCTCCCCTTCAAATACCAGAAGGCTGCCATATCCACAAAAAATGATCAGGGAAGAAAAGATCTAAAGTTTTGCAACTGAAAATATGATTAAGAACAACGTTCTAGATGCCACAGAGAACTGGGCTTGGCAATGAGGCTGGTGAAACATTCCTTCTATCTTTTGAAAGACAGTACACTTACTTAAACTCCAGAGCCTACTAGTTTTGTAGGTCTTGTCCAATGCCTTCACTCAACAAGTACAGCACAGATATTACAGTAAGTTACTTCTTTCTACCATGGGTCGTCACACCCATAAGAGCATTGCAGGAGGAAGTGAGGCTCCTCCTCATCCCAGCTCAGATATGGCCTGTGTTGGGTCCCAGTGATGGACAGAGATGGTGGAAAGAAACAGTCACTCAACAGTGCTCGTCCTCTCTGTGCTGTTACAGGAGTCAGCTGGAGAGAGTATCAAAAGTCGTCTTATCAAATCTAGAAAAGAAGCTACAGATGACTTATTTTCATGTCTATCTGAATGTATTTCCTTTCTCTTCTCAGGCAAGTAGCTGTAGCGGTTTGGAAAGAGAAAAAGCTCTTCTTGAATATACAATAGATCTGGAAAAGCCCTCTGAGACTAAATTATAGAAGCAACTAAATATTAATTTGATTTTGAGAAATTTAAGCCAACTTTTGAATATTTGGTGTTTATTGCAGCAGCTGTTTCACTGCTGCAGCCACATACGAAAGGAGCATTAATAAATTTGCTGAAGCCCAGAGAGAAAAATAAATATAATATGGCAGGAGTTTCAGGCCTTGCGTTGTGCATGCTTTCTTAAAGTGTGTGTTAGCTCATGTCTGCCCAGGAGAGCACATGTAAAAGTACCTTCATTAATAGAGGCTGGTGTAAGGCTTGAATGCAAGGCTTAATAGCCTTTCTGAAATGTTTGGTATCTTTAATTATACCTCTGACTCTTCCAGATATGCATATAAATGTCTAATCCCTTTCAAATCCTATTACTTTCTTGTCCTCCAAGAACCTCTGTGATAAGGAGTTTCACAGTTTTTATATATCTTGTGTGTAAGACTTTTTTTTTTTTTAAATTTATCATTCTTGATTTTTTTCCATTTTTTTGGCTTTACTTAATGCCCCCTCACACTTTCCTGATGATCTCTCTAGAGTGGAAATGCATTCATCTGCATGCTCCAGAGTGTTTATTGTTAGATGTTTGCACAGAGTCTCTTCTCATGCTTCTCCTGTCTAAAGTAAAGAGTCCCGACCATTTTCATACTTCAAAATAAGATTCCTTTCCAAGTTGCCATGTAATTCTCAATATCCTTTTTAGGTTCAGCTGAACATGGCCAAACCTACTTCCCATATCAGAAAGGTGAAGGAATTTAATAACGAATGAACTCCCACAGAGCAGCTGGCACAAAGTAGGTCTAGCCAGTGGATAAAACCAATTCACCTTCGAAAAATTCATTTATTCACCATAGCTCAGGCACCTGCAATGCCCAGATAGTCTTTTACTTAGGGCTGCAAAGTTAGACATCCAGAACACCCCCACCAGTAGTGAAATTGATGTTTCCAGTAGGTCTGTTGGATCTTCCCTAAATAGCTCCTGTGCAGTCTGGATTTCAAACAGTTTCAACTAGGAGTAAATCCAAATATTCTGATTTTTAAGATGATATTACAATAGACGGGGTAAGACAGGGCAATTAGGTCTGACCAGAGACACCAAAGGGCCCAACAAGCTAAGGATATTGCCCCACTCTCTTCCTCCATGATTGCTGTTGATATCACTGTGGAGTTAAGTTGTTGCCTTGTTATTTCCAGTCAATCATCTCTCTTTCTTTATTCATAACACGCTGCAGGCAAACCTTTCAAGACTGTCCAGGCATTCTGTTTTTATAGCATCAGTTTCTACATTATCAGAGTTGGTAAGTGAAACCACATGTAATAATAATAATATTGTCTTCTGCGAGGAGGTGGGGACTGTGATGTCGTTTGAGAATAATAATTTTTCACCATATGTGTAACTAATCAGAAGTTAATGTGACAAAACGTTGTATCCCTGAAGAGAAACACAGATAAAAATGAGAAGGTCATAGTTCTCTCTTTATTCAAAGAGTCACTCGGAAATTTTGACCTCTTACATTCATACTAGTCTGTTTTATCTAATTCAATATTTCCTTCTGTGAGGTTATGATCTAATATATGAAACTGAATATCATAATACACTGGACAAAGATTCCTTGACCAGATAGATTTTTCTATTATTTCTAATTACTTTGGAACTTTATTCCTCTGCTGTGATCTGTTTCTGAAATTCAGTATAATTTATGAAGTTGCCATGATTCAAAGTTCTAGTCACCACGTTCTGCCAATAAACAATTGTATTATGAAGTGTTAGTTAAGTTTCAGACGTCTGCAAAATATATTAGTGCCTGACTACCACTATTTTTTACAAGGAGGTAGTAGGTTTGCATATAAAATGCTAAAATTAAAAATATGACCAAGTACATTGGGGTTTATATCACTTTAAACTTTTGGATTCATGTGAGTGACTGAATTGGACATTCCTCCTTTTTATGTTGTATTGAATTGTACTTTAAATTACGGAATTAAATGCTCAAAGCAGAAACCTTGTCAGTTGCAATGTCACTGAATCAAATGCTGTAAAGATGAAGTAGCCCTGCTGTTATTTCTGTCAAAGCCTTCTGGCTATACTTCACATTTGGTGCCTTTATTTGTTCCTCTATTTCTACTTTGCTAAATAAAATGTTGAAGCAACAGCAAACACTGTGAAACACAGACTGTAAATAAAAGCAGTGAAACTCAGGCCGAGGTTGAACGTATGAAACAAACGCCACACGGGTTGGAATTCTCCCCAATTTAGCAAATAAAAGTAGTAATAATTTCCAAAGGAATACATGAACATGTATATCAAAGCTGAACTAGTGGTGTTTTGCCATGTGGGCTATAAAACTGTTATAAAGCAAGGTAATGGAGTCTCAAACTCACATCCCATACCCAAAAGCCTCACAGGAGCTACAGGATGATTTTTGGAGTACTTTCTGGTCTTTCATAGGTCCCTGAGTCTTTTTACCTCCCAGAAACACAATTGTGAGTTGTTTCTATTTCTACTTAATGTTATTCTGAATATGCACAGAGGCAGTACTACTCGGAATGAGAGAATATCTTAAGATATTATGTTGTTGCTGCATTATATTTTTCTTAGGTTACAAAGTGCTCTTTTAGAAAATGTTCTAAATAATTATGCTTCATTTTGCAAAATAAAAATAGCATCTTGCATTCAGTTGCTATGATTTCTTTTAAGAGAAGAAGCTGTTATGTAGTAGTCAGTGAACAAAGAGCTTTGCGGATGAGCTGATTTACTCTCCGACTTCATTTTTAAGATGTGCTTCTAAAAGCCCTGGAATGAAGTTTTAGAAACCACTGGTCCGGTTATGCCCAAATTTCACTGAAAAAAATGACCTGAAACTGTACACCAAAATAATCCCAAGCACCGTAGGATGCCTCTTCTTGGAGGTTCTTGTGTTTTGTAGGGTTTGGCCCTGAAACATTCTTTTCCTGGCAAATTTGCCACAGTCTCATAGGGCAGATTTAGGGGGGGTCTGGCTGCCACTAAACTGTGAATTCTGTAAGACAGTGTGTTGTACCTGTTTCCCATAGCATAGCACAACACAAAGTACATACCCTATAAGTTAATTTAATTGCATCTCTTATCTGTACGTCCCACAACTCTCTGGTGGCCAGTCTTTTACACTATCCTCCTGTGAAGTCCAAAAAATATTTCCCTGATTCTCAGTGGTCTGCCTGGAGCTGTCGAGGAAGAATGCCTTACTAATTAAATGGTCCCTTGTGCAATTCCTCTGTCACTAATAAGTCGGGTCTCTATGTCAGTTATGGCTCCTGCTTGGCAGTGCTGGAATTTTCTCTAAGGAAAGCAGGTTTGGCTACCTAAGCCATGCTCCTCACATGGCTTCCAACAGGCAGGCTTCCAAGAAAATGTGAAATTTTAGTCTCCAAAATTATTGGTCTAATTCAAGGCAGTATATTTGAATAAAATAGGGACCAAGCTTGCAGCTTGGTAACTTCAGGACTTCATCTTTGGTGATTGAAGCCTTTAATATTAGACAATATGGTTTCCAAACTGAGAATTTATCCTTATTTTATACCATGCCATTTTCAAAGAGAACTGTTTGGCTACCAGGAAAAATTTACCTCTATACGCTAGGTGGAACTTGATTTTTCCCAAATCCTTATTTATGCTAGACTTTTGAGGGTTAAGATGCGTGCTTCCTTATTTGTCATTGAGCATCGCCTCTCCAAGAAGACGTTGAGGGAATTTTTCCCTGGACAGGCTGAAATACAGAGCAAGGGGCTCAAAAACTGCAGCAGCACTTCTAAACCCGACCTATTCTTGTTTTCTCTGCGCTAACAAAAAGTTGTGCTCAGGAAGATCTAAAACAAAGGCATAGCTTAAAAATATTCTCAAGCAAGAGAGATGGAACTGAATGCACTTAAAAAGAAATGAATCACAGAGCAAAACTCCTGCCTACATTTCTCAGCCTAGGAAAGTTGCTGTGATTCAATTCCTATTCTACAAGCTGGCTCAGCTCTGACCTTGACCCCTTTATCTGAAGCTTTAAGAAGTGAATGCATCTAGAGTGGATGTGGCTTTCTGCTGGCCTGGTAAATTAGACATAACCCCCCAAAATATATTCAGGCACGTATTTAGATAGACGCAGAAACAGACAGATGGCTGTAACTTAGCCTATGATCAAAAAGCAAAAAAGAAACCGTCTCAAAAGAAAAAAAAAAACATTTTATTTTTTTAACAATTTCTTCTCCACTACTATTTCTAGCCAATTCTTATTCTATATATTCCACAATCTTCAAATATGATTACAAGTTATTAATAATTAATTGATTCTTAATTCCTTTGCTTCTTCTGGCATCCTGAACAATAATGATCTAATCATGGCCTTGAAGCAAAAAAAGACAATCTCTAATTAAAAAATGTTTTATTTTAAATTTTCGAGACCATCATTTCTTCAAATGAGAGATCTTTGCTCACTGCTCAAGACGCTCCATGGTAGCACGCGTTATTTTTAATCAAGATATCCCTTTATAGTTGCATGATAATCTTCCGGCTCTTAACGCCGTGAAAAAAGAACCATAACATCAGCGTTTAGTGGCTGCGCTTTGTCTTCATTTATACGTTTCACCTTTAAATATTTACTTGACAGCCTACTTGAATTCAAATATACCTGCAGTTGGGGAAAATAAAGTGTGCCGTATAACTCAAGCCAGCCATGATTTGTGGAAAATTTACATGAGCAGATTGACATAATTTATGTTCCAAGTTTAACCCGGAGTCAAGAAACAGCAGGTATGAGTCACCCACTATTTGCCTGCGTGTGGTAATGCTCAGTGCAGAAGACATGATCCCAGAAGGAGTTTTCTCTTTTGATGTTGCTTTTTGACCTCGCGGAGTGTGTGAAACTAAATCCTTCATAAAATACGGCGAATCTATAAAGACTTCTGAGTGTATTTTATACGTGTCCAGTTGGTGTTTGACAAGCAGACTGTATTGCTGAAAGAGCTTGCACAACGGAGACTCCGTTGGAGGGGAGCACATCACCCTGTCAAGGGCTGAGTGGATATATTAAGAAAGAAGGCAGATTTCTGGAAAAAAAAAAAAAAAAAAGGTCCCTGTTCTTCACTTGTCTTTCTGCTAACTTCTAAGGGGACACCCCTGAACAGGGCAGTGTTTGCGAGGGGCAAACAAAGGGATGGAACTACCCTAGGCAGTCCCTTTTGAGTTGACCCTTCTCAAAGAGATACGAGCATTATTCTGTATTATTCTGTATTATTTGGGATGTGAGGATTTCCAAAACCATCCCTCCTTGTGCCCGGGTGTTGTACGTGTTCCCATCAATGGTCAAAGCAGCAAGCATTTAGAGAGGAGATGGGCAAATTTCAACCTGAATTGCTAATTAATATCCACATTGTGGACACTTTTAGCAATTTTTTTGTTGTCATTTTTCCTCACCTTGAAACAGCTGATAGCGAAGTCAGTGATGACAACCAGTGTCAGGCAAGGTTTTGTTTTTTTTTTTTTTTACCTCAATTATGGTGCACTTTTATTTATTATTTCTACGTTGAGGAGTGTCAAACACAGAATCTGGTGTCAAACTTGCAGGAGTAGCTTTGAGAGGCTGTAAGGCTGTGGAAAAGGGGTGCCTAAATATGAATTTAGGTGGCTGTTTTCAACATGCAAATTTGGGAAGCGGTGGCGGGCGGCAGGGTACGTATTCTCCTCGCAGCACACAAGCTCAGCCAGCTCAGGGAGCTGAGGAGATGGGGATTAGGAAAGTGCATAAGGAATCAGAGGAGGAAGATTATTCATATGCCTATAGACTTGTAATAAGTAAGTACAGCCTGTTCCTGTTTAAAAAGAAGAATCAGATCATCTTTTTCTTTTTTCTGTTTGTGCTTTTTGTTTGGTTGTGGTGGTTGTGGTTTGTTTTTTTTTTTTCCCCTGGATGTGTTTGTGAAAATCATAATGTGGGTAATGTCACTGCCGACATAATGCCGGCATCACTCTTTTGTGAGTTTTTCAGACCCAAAGGCACATTAGCATTTCGGTATGTTGCGTTCAGATTAGATCTGCAGAATTATTCCTTATTACAGTGCACCAGCTAAAGTGTCGCCTTGGAGTTTTGAATCCTCCGAACTCGCGGGCTGTTGGCACACCCTGACCGTTTGCTGTTCTGACTTTCATTTTCCACCCTGAGCTGCGCTCACTTAAGTGCTGCCAAGGCTCTTCAAAGCGCTTGGAATGAAACTCTTCATAAAACAAACAAACAAATAAAAAAAAAAACAAAACAAAAAAGAGAAAGGATCCATTAAGGGCAGCCACCAAATGCCACGGGCTTGATGAAGGGCTAACCCTGGAGACCTGGAGGAGGTTCACCAGGCTGGAGAATGGCTCTCACCAAGGTGCTTACTTTAGCGACATCACCCCATCTGGAAAACTTAGGATCAACCTGGTTGCTAATTAAAGTGCAGCACTGACCCTGCATGTGTTTTTAGAGGGGATTCGTAAATCCTGGGCCTGTCAGCCCGCCCAAGATTTGAACTCGTTATTACAACATAGGCCACAAGTTGCGTTGCCTTGAGTCGGCCTTGCCACGGAAGGGCCCGGCAGCCAATGCCCTTATCGGTCGCCCACCGCAGCCCCTCTGCTGCCAAACTGAAGGGAGGAGGGCAGCCACAGGCAAGTCAGAATAAATTTTATAGCGTATTTAAAGCTGAAGTTACAAACGCCGGCATACATATGCAGAAGTGTTAAGATATTGACTAAGTAGATTAGTATTGGAAAGCGCCTTAATAAAAGAAATCCTCCACAACTTATGTCGAGATGCTGCAGCAACCCGCGGGGGTTAAAAAACTTTTTAAAATTATTACTTAATAAGAAGATTGTAGCCTTTCCGAAGCAAGTGCTGCCTCCTCACAAAACACACAGCTTCATGCATTTGGCCTTCATAATAACTGTGGTCTTTCCCTGCACAAGGTTGTGTTAAAACCAGCTGGAATTGGGTGGTTTTTAGGTTTTTAGCAGTGGTGGCCACTGGTCTCCGCTGCTGCTAATGTCAACTGATGCTGGTGTTCAGGTTTGGGTTTCATGGTGCTGCACTTTTGCCTCTGGAGCCGCAGCTGCTTTTCTGTTCCTGAAGTGTAGAGGTGTTGGAGGCATCCTACCACCTTTCAACCACCTTCAAGTTTGCATCATTATCTGGCTGGAATTGGGTGGGCTTTTAGCAACAGGACTAACTGGATGGACACTGGTCTCCATCACTGCTGATGTTAAGGTCTGCTGATGTCAACTGATACTGGCGTTCAGGTTTGGGTTTCATGGCACTGCAGGCTTGGGTCTGGAGTTTGCTTCTGTAGAAGCATTGGAGGCATCTCACCTTTCAACCATCTCCAGGTTTGCATCGTTACCTGGCTGGAATAGGGTGGGGTTTTGCAGTGGGATTAACTGGATGGCCACTGATCTCCACTGCGTTTGCAAACACACATTTCTCTGTCCACACCAGGCTGTGCATGGGGTTGCCTTCTTCCCTCTTGCTCATTTGAGCCCAGGTGCTTCTCTGATTCCTCTTGTGGCGCCTCTACTTCACTCAGCTTGCATTAAATGGAAGTGGTCAGGGCCAGGTTGGATGGGGCTTTGAGCAATCTTGTCTGGTAGGAGGTGTCCCTGCCCAGGGCAGGGGGCGTTTGAAACTCAGTGATCTTTAAGGTCTCTTCCAACCCAAACCATTCTGTGATTCTGATTCGAAATATTTTGCCGTAAGACCATTTTAACCACGGCCCAGCAGAAATGAGGCAGCCAAGTTTGGTCTTTGGGTAGGTAAACCTCAAGGTGGTTGGGTAGGTAAACCTCAAGGTGGTTGACAAGTAGGACACCTCTGATGCCTCTCTGTGTAGAGAGGAGAAAACCAGCCGCAGCTCCAGAGCCAAGACTGCTCTGGAGTCTCGCGAAACCCAAACCTGAACATCAGCTGCAGTTAGGACTGGGGGAAGCCAATGCAATTTTAAACGTGCAGTTTAAATTTAATGCACGTTTCTCTCTCCCCCTTGTGCAAAACCAAACCGCAGCTGGCTGAAGCCGAATAAAGAGCCAGGTCCCCCCCGTGCTGCACGCACAGCCCGAGCCCCCTTGAAGGTGGTAGGACTAATGGAGTGCGTAAGGTGAACAGAATGTAGCGCAAATATTTTGCTTCGCGTTACTTGCAAATACCATGTCATGAAAGGGGAATTTCACACCTCACTTATTAATATTGTAGCCAAGAAATAAGAAATACATTTGCCTTCGGCGGACTCGGTTTTCCCAATTGCTGGTTCAGCTGAATCTCCCCTAGAACAATATTTATGTAGGCCCTACAGATGAAGAAATGTCTTATCCAGTCCGGATATATGAATTTCAAGATGCCTTTAATACCCAAATCAAGCTGTGTGTCTTCACAAAGAAAACTGTACTATTTATGATGGCATATATGTGGAATTTAAGGAACCTAGAGATTTGTATGAGGAAGTGAAATGTTGGTAACACCTCTTTTAGTCCTTGAAAGACGGATTGTATGCACAACAGATGTCTTTTCTGTGAAACATTGTTCAAAGGGGCATTGTACTACTGGCCCACATTTGGTTGCCTCTAGCCATCACCCTCATGAACAGACAAGAGGGCTGAGAAGCACCCCAAGCACCTATACACCAGTGGTAGATAAGTATTAATGAAACCAAACCTTCCCTCTGCCACGTGTGAAAAATAAGTGGGTTTATCACGTTATTTTAATAGGAAATTATCAATTACATTTGGGTTTGGGACGTGCCAGGTAAGACACTGGCACCCCCACGCTCTCACATTTTCTTCCATCCATTTTTTTTTTTAAGATGTCACAAAAAATGATGTGTGTGTCAGAAAATGGTTTTATCCTCCTCCCCCAGAGATAAAAGAATTAAACCTCCCTTTAAGCACCAATGAAATATGAAAGTGTAGGAAGAGAGACCCACTTGCTAAGCGTATATTCTCCATGTCAAAACTTGTGTTAAAAAAGTGTATGTATGTATATATTCAGCCCCACAAACCTTTGCAGTTTTTTGTTACCCTGCAGTACATTGAAATATTAACAGAAATTTCCTCTGTCATTATTTCCTGTAAAAAATGCTGTAAGGATGCTCGTTCTCCTGGTATTTTAGTGAACAGCAGAAGATTCTCCTCCTGGAAAGGAAAATGATTCTGTTTAGTTCTGTTAGCATCCTCGGGGAATCATGCATGATAATATTTATTTCTTCTGGGAGAATTTTCAGATGCAAAAGGCCGGGGCTTGGCCACTGGGCAGTGATATTCTCGGCTGAGCCGAGCCCAAGCACCGTGTTTTGTGCCACTTGCTACAGTAAAAGCATATTTTTTTACTTTTTTTTTTTTTTTCCTGTAGAGCAGCTATTACACAGTGTAGAGAGTATAGAGATATACAAAGCTCTCCAGCTTACTTCCTGACACTCCTCCCTTCCATTTCAGCCTTTTTCAAATTGTTTTGATGAAAACCTATTTTATCCTGCTTGCAATTTTTGCAATTTTCAGTACTTGAGAAGGGGCATTAGAGAATGAAATCCTAACAGTTTCATCTACAGATCAGGTACAATATTATAAGCTTCCTCATAATATTTTAAAATTGACCTGAAACACATATTTCTGGGCAAGATTTTTCTCCTCTTAATACCTAAATGATTTCACGTCTTTTTGAACCTTTATGTAAAAATGTGAGGGTTTTAAAGTACTCTGCTGATTCCCTGAATGCAGATCCCTGGAACCAGTAGCATTCGGCAGCTTTTCCTGGTAAGTGGCAATTTCCAGCACTGAACAATTTGTGATATAATTCCGGGCTGAAAGCAACTTCCACTGCCTGAGTCAACATAAAAATTTGACTGATAACACTTATTAAAAGATAGATTGCCTGGGACTTAATTATATAATGTCTGTCTTTCCTCTTCCTGTTTGCTGCCAATTGTAATATGCTAAATTGTAAGGTTAGTGGGTTGGGGTTTTTTTAAGTCCACTTTGAGGCTTTTGTAGGTTTTGTTCTCATATTTATGCTGGCCTTTTCCCTTAATTATCTGTAAATTATTATTCTTGGCGAGGCCACACTTTTCCATGGTGAACTGTTTACCTTCCAAACGGGCTTTGCTTCCTTTTTATCTGTGCTGGCTCGCTGATACTTCCTACTCCAGCAGCTCTTTTCCTCCCCACACATTGTGCATGAACCTCCTCCTCCTCGCCAGCCATATCCTCACCTTCACAGCTCACTTCTCCCTCTTTTTCTCTCTCTTTTTTCTTTTCTTTTTTTTTTTTTTTCCTGAATAACAAGCCGTTTCCTCTCTCATTTCCTCCCACAGAAGATGTTTTTGGTCCCGTTCCCAAAAATAAAAAATAAAAAAAATATCCCTGGTGTTGAATAGTGCCCGTTCCTCTCTTTCCAGTGGGCAATCTTCCAGATGTGTCTCATCTGGACGGCGATTTGGGGGCAGGTCTGGCTCAGTAAATCAAGTTCACTGCTCGGTTGGCATTCCTGGCATCCCTGGGCAAGGGGGTGACAGGGCTGGTGGTGCTCATCCCATCCCCCTCCTACAGCAACAGGCTCTCCTGTTCTTGTTTTAAAATCAATTGCAAGAAGTCTGTTGTGGTACAATATGAATCCAGGGCTTCCTTTTATTTATTGCGAGTGAAAAGGCTATTAAACTGGGAAGGCAAGTGCTGAGTCAGCTGTATTTACGCAGCTAAAATACATTTCTCAATTTATTGAATGGTAAATGTATTATCCAATTACCTTCATATCCTTAACAAAGTTACAGGTCACTTGGAAGTAAGCTCAATGATTCTGGGCAAAACCAAGAAAGATGTCTGAAGTGGAGGATTCCTCATAGATAGAGCTAAAGGAGATTGTCTTTGAAAGCATATAGCTTTGAAAGAAATTGTGTTTACTCTGCTTCATATTGTTTTAATCAGTTCTATTTGGGCTTTCATTTAAGTGGTCAAAATGAGGCAATACTGCCTAAAAAAGAATTAAAGAAAACACTGCTTTTCTGAATTCTAGTTTTGAGTTTTTGCTTAAATGGCCGTCTCTAATTAGCTTTTTCTCTATTTATTTAAATCTGTTAACATACTTAATAATACCAATCAACTGTGACTAAGCAAATAAACAAATAAAGCAAGGTTCTCACATAGACTAAAATGCACCTTTAACTTGACTGAAACGTTACATTTACAGCGTTAAACTGTTTTGATCTTTACCTTCAGGATGCCAACAACTGAAGACCTGAGTGTATGAATAAATTATCACCAGGTAGACTTTCCTGTGAACTTCCAGTGCAGCAACAACTCCATCGCAACTACGTCTGTATGTGCTCAGAATAAAATACAGGGTCATTTGAGTTGGTTCTTCCCCAGACAAAAAAAAAAAGGAACCCTTCACCTTCCCATTTACTGTTGGGTAAAGCTGGAGATCCAGTGGGAAAGTGCAGCAACAAGAGCAAGAGGTGCTGGTGTGGAACACCGTGGCCCTGAACTGAAGAGTTTCTGAGCAATAATGCAGTTTGAACAGTACCAAGAATTCATAAAGAAACTTATCAGTAAAAGAATAAGTTCAGGAGTTTGAGCCACCTCCAACTCTGCTTAAGGACAGGGGGCTTTTACGAGAAGAGCTGTACTTCCATCATATGGCCCATGGGCTCTACCCTCCAAGTCGTTAGGCACTGAATTAATTAATATCTCCTGGAATGAGACTTGGTCCCCAAACACCTTCAGAAGGTGGCTGCTTTAACTGAAACAACAGTTTTTAGATATCCCAATTAATGAGAGACCCTAGGTTAAAGCTCATTTAATAGATAATGGAGAGTTTCAGAGGCTGTTCAGGAGACCAGCTTTGATCCTAGGCTAACTCAAATGAGTTGCAGCCTTGTAAAACCAGGAGAGCAGCAAGGTGCATCAGTCAGAGCCCATATTTCTACCAAACATTGTTTTCATTGAAAGAAGATAAATGGTGGATCAAACCTCCCAGGAAGGTGATTGAGTCCCAATCCCTGAATGTGTCTAAGAGTCATTTAGATGTGATACTGGAGGACATGGTGTAGGGGAGAACTTTGCAGAGTAGGGTTGATGGTTGGACTCAATGATCCCAAGGGTCTTTCCCAACCTGAATGATTCTATGATTCTATGAAAATGACATGAGTTCTGATGAGCAATGAGTTCATGTTTCACTACCTTTTTTCTCACAAACACCACAGATTACCTCTTGCAGGTTCTTTTTTCTCCCCACAGTTCTGACAGTATCCTTCCCATGCGCAAACCTGAGAACCAGCCTGAGAACCCTGAAACTCTCTCTCTATGGACAAACTTACTCTAGAGGCGCATCAGATTTGTGCTTTTTTCCTAAGCAAGGCATCCTACACTGTGCCAGGTGTAATGGCAAACAAATAAACTAAGCAGAATTTCAGCAGTTTTGTACAGGTCAGCTGATACATTCCTCCTGGCTCTGGGTTTAAATCTTGAACTAGGAAATATCTCTGGTACCATTTGTAAAAACTTAGGAGTGTTTTTCCATCATTTTTCTGGCTTGAGAATTGTGCTGAGCACCCTTTATTACTGGGTTTCCCATCACTTTTCTAACTCTTTCTGAAGACCGAGGCTTGCAGTCTTCAAGATATTCACGTGGCTTTAGGGAAGAAGTTGGTCTCAGAAAGACTGCAAAATTAGTCCATTGGTGCCTGCTGTGTCCCATTATTTCTAGGTGGGTTTTGCTCTCTTTTCTTTTTGTTCATGAGCAGCATTATGTAAAACAAATTATTTAGCATTGCAGATAATAGAATGACTTTTAAGCAGTGCCTTCACTTTCAAAACATGATTTTTTTGGATGCTCAGTTAGTTACCTCAGCATATTTAGGAGGATCTAAGCTAACTACCTACACTACAGAGTGAGAGGCAGTGATTTGCTTATACTTGTAAAAAAACTCCTGACTCTCAGCATCATTTCCCATAGGACTAGTTAAAATGAGACAAATTCTGTGAAGTTATTTTCCATCTCTGCTTTCTGATTACATGCAGGTCTAGTGTTCCGGCTGGTGTACTCACCTCTCTGAAAAATGTTGTCTTTGCTTTTGTTTTACACTTCTTAGGGCTGGATGCACTCATGTTAAGCAAAATGGCCTTTATCTACAGCTAAAGGAGAGCATTCTTGACTCATCAACTGATTAAATGTGTATTTCATCTGTAAAATGTGACATATCATCCTTTCCTCTGTGACTCTTCCCGATGTGCATTGAATCATAGAGTCATAGAATGGTTTGGGTTGGAAGGGATCTTAAAACCTATCCAGTGCCACCCCCTGCCCTGGGCAGGGACACCTCCCACCACACCAGGATGCTCCAAGCCCCTTCTAACATGCCCTTGAACCCCTCCAGGGATGGGGCAGCCACAGCTTCTCTGGGTACCATCTCCTTTAAAGACCGTCAGATTCTATGAGCTGTTCGTGAGGAGAGGAAAGAGTGAAGGAGAGACCTTATCCAAAACCTGTGAAAAACAAGTTATTTAAAGATCCTTCTGTCATTTCAAGCCTATTCTTTTGCATGAGGCACCACGTACTCTTCAAGTCTACTCTTACTGTCTGCCTTCTCCAAATTACACATCATGTCATTTTTTCCCACCACTTGCTCTTTGCCCCCCAACGTCCTTACACCTACCTCCCTCTGCAGACTCAGGTCTCAGTGGACTTACACACTAGACCATGTAAGAGGTTTTGAAGGACTGTAGCAACTCAAGACATGTGCCATTCCTTCTCCACCAGCAGTCAGACTCCTACAGAAAGAGTCTACCAAAATACAGGGGGACATCCTTCACTGCCTACACGCAGGATCCAGCCTCCAGAATCAGCTGGGTGACTCCAAGACTAGTGTATTTCAACCTTTAATAGACAATATCAGGTCAATCTCCAGCAAATTTATCAAATTCCTTGCTGTTTCTATTATACCTTTGGACTTCACAACACTATATGGTAATGAGTTCCGCAATTTTGTGGTAAAGATAAATAATGTATAATTCAGATGCTTGAGTAGTTTCATTTTAACTAATAGTTTAACTATTCTTCCTTTCTCCTCCCACACAAACAATTCAAAAACTTTTACAGTAAGATTTTTACAAACATAATTCCCAAGCATTATCACCACCCTTTTATGCGTCATCAAAACAAATCTTTTTTTTTTTGATCCCCTGCGATGTACAAATTACCTGAGAAAACCATTTCTTTGCTTCAAATGTTGTAGGAAAAAAAAAAATTTTAAAACTTTATTGAGCAACTTAAAAATGGAAAATCGAAAGACAGTAGCATAATGTTTTGGAGGACACATCTGTTTTCCTGTGCTCTGATTCAAGTGTCTGATTCAGCTGTTGTTATCCCCACGAGAGAGAGAAGGTGTTAACAGTGGTTGTAGGGAAATACCTGGCTGTGTGTCAGTCCCACACACTTCAAGCAGTTCCCCAGGTAAGATCCAAGTTCCCGTGATGCCAACACAAACCATCAGCTTCAATGTGCTCATCTAAAAATTAAAGGTTTGTGTAGGAGCCAGCAATGCATAGAAAACAATGAAATAGTGAGTGATTCCCATTATTACATTACTAACTCTGGTATCTACCACACCTCCTGCTCCTCAATAAAGGGGAATAAATCCATTATACATAAACTCTCTGAAAAGGATGGAAAAGAAAAACACTGCCCACTGACACTAAGGATGGATGAGAACAGGAGATGAAATTGTCTGCTCAGGCCTTGATAGTGCCAAGACAACCAAAGTGGCATGAAGTCTCAAAAATAGACAATGTACCTTGATAGTAGTTTCTAAAAAATTCTAAGATGTTTTTACATGATTCTGGGTTTAAGTCATGTCCTTTAATATGCCAATTTTCTCAGTTTTCAGGCATTTTTGTTTAATGTTATTGTACAGATTCTTACAGTATAAAAGTTTTCTTCCTTTTTTTGATCTGTTGGCACTGAACTATAAGCAGTTTTGCATAAGGGCAGGAATTTCTCTGTTTGCTGTAAGTTTTCTGCACTGGAGTTTCGCTGACAGGCTGCTTCTTTACCTTAAGGGATTGGCTGCCTCTAAACCATTTATTCACATATACATGTTTGTACTTTCTGTTCTGGAGTCCACATCCTCTGCGTCTGGTTCTTTATGTTTCTTAAAGTCAGTGAGAGTTTTGCTGCTGACTCCAGGGGGGGAAACATGATCAATCACAGAATTATGGAATCATAGAATCCCATTACACCAGGTTGGAAGGGACCTCAACGATCATTTGGTCCAGCCTTTCTTGGCAAAAGCACTGTCTAGACAAGATCAAGCTTTAATTAATCTTGCCTCTAATATAATTGACGTTTTCAGTCTCCCCTCACACTCTCACATCAGATCTTCCCAAATTTCTCATTATTTTCACCACAGCTTTGTTGCAATTAGCTACCTCTGTGATTAGAAGGAAAGAAAAAAAAAATCCCCATTTATATCTTGTGGGGGTTTGGTAGTTCATCATCAGCTGTTTTTATGGAAGTAGTATCACTTTGTTTTTATCTTGATCTCTTTCTGAATCCCTTTCCAGGGTATTCTGGGGGTTTATTATCATAATTTTAGAGAAGAGAAACTCGGGCACGGAAGAGTTATGTGATTGATCCAAAGTTTCTCTGCAACTCAGCTAATCAAATAGAAATAAATCCACTGCATCAGACTTACCTCTTATCTTTTAGAAAGAGGACTAAGTTTCCTTGATTATTTTTTTCCTTCCACTTTATAGATAAAAGCCGCAAATAACACAGTTAGTTAAATCAACTAAGCTGATTTAAAATTATGTACTAACTAAACTGTCCTTTGAGACTGGATTCCTTCTCCTCCCACCAGGTGTACAATGAGTTTTCCCCCCCAGTACTGTAGCAGCAAGGAATTATGACAGAAGAAAACTGCCCTCTAATTTCACTGTACATTAAAAATCAAGGAGCGTATTATGGGTTTTTGTGCATAAAGCTTTTGTCTTTAGAGTGCGTGTATCTTTTCCATCTTAAAATTAAAAAAAAAAAAAAAGACGAAAAAAAACATGTCTAATGTGGGCTTGGGGCAGGAGGTAATGAAGTGCTTGAATTGTAGTGGAATCGTTTTCCTTATCACCAACTACAGAGTCAGTCCATTAGTTGGCTGCCAGCAGGTCCAATCATGCTAAATCCATGTGTATTAATGGATTTGGAGTAAAGGGTCAGGAATCACAGGAGTTCAGATTTCTTCTTCCTTACCCCCTTTCCTTACCCCTTACCTTCCTTACCCTACGCTAATCCCCTTCGTGTGGATTTAGCACCTGGGAAAACACCCTTCTCTTTGTACCAACCTGTCTCGAAGGGCAGCGTGGCACAGAATGTGGGCAGCAAAAAAATGGCACGGCCTTTTTGAGCAGAATACCATTTCCAGAGGCGTTATGCGGCTTTTTTTGGAGTTTTCCTCTTTAGTTTTGCTGGCAAATGGAGCAAATGCAGCAGAAGAGGTAATAAGCAGCATCTGCTTGGCAGTTCCACCCCAGCTCTCTCCGTGGTGACAGACAACACCTGATAAACGTGTGGCTGGTGGCACCATAATTGGGTACCGGTGGCAGTCATGGGATGCCACGAGCGGGAGCACCAAGCACGAGCCCTGGGAAACGGGGCCAAAGCTGTTCGTGATAAATCCACGGCACAGAAGAGTTTGAAAGTGTGCATGTTAACTAAATATATTTTTAATCAAACCCCAGATGTTCTTCGGTATGGTCCAGGATGGCAGCATGTTAGGGATTCATTGACTTGGTCCCCATCCAGCACTGGAGACGGCGATGCCTGAGCACGGGTACGGGCAATCACGGGCTTGGTTTCTCCTAAAAAGGGTTTGCTCCAGCTACAGCTCGTAAAATTACTACAAATGCAAGTCACTATCACCAGTATCTCAGGATTTTGGGACTAAATCCAAAAAAAAAAAAAAACCCAAAAAAAACCCACAAAAGCATAACGTGTGTTCATTCTTTTAAACCACGGCCAGAGAGGTGGTTTTCCCTCCTGTCTCTGCAGAAGCTCAGGGATGGGAGAGCCCACCCTACATGAAGTCTATCATCTTCTGCCTCTTGTGTTCAAAGCTCTCCACCCTGAAAAAGTGCCTTATTCAGGGTGCCTTATTGCCACACAAACACTTACTCGGAGTATTTTCCTCTTTTCTTGTTGAAGCAGATCCCTCACCCGGAATAAAATTCATCAAACCAGAGAGTAAGAGGAAAAGTGTGACAAAAGAGGAGGAGGAATTAGAGACAGCCAGAAGAATCTCGCCCATCAGGACACTCTCTGGAAAGGATCCTGGTTCTGTCCCTCCTCTACGGAGAATTTATTTCATTTACAGGAAGCAGTTTTGGGATTTCCTTAACATAAGCATGAAATTGGCTCCAAGCTCCTCATCACTGTAAAAGACGAGGAACTTGTGGGCAAAAACAAAAGCAAAACATTTTTTCTCCTGTTAGGAAAATACAACATAAAGCAGTCACAATTAGATGCATCTAGCTTCAGCTGAACTATTGGCATTGATTTTAGGACCATCAGTTTGGATTTAAGCAGAAAACATAAATCGTAGATTTGCTGATTATGAGAGAACTGTAGAGAGAGATGCTGCTGGGACACCAAAACTCCCCTTTCGCCTCCTCATATTGTATATTTTCAATTTATTTTGGTTTTGTCAATTAGATCTTCATGGGTAGCTGCAAAAGGGAGATGAAAGCTACAAAAGGGAAGGGGAAAGAAGGAGAGGGAAGGAGCAACATGCCGACAAATGCATTTTTATGGAAGACAAGGAAGGTTCATCTGGAAGTCTTATGATAGGATGCAACACAACAGATCATGGATTACTGGGAAGGGAAATGGAAAGGGCAGTTAGGCAAGAACGGAGTCAGAGGGTTTGTAAACAGTTCAAGTGCATCACCAAAGTAGGACTGACTACCATTATTCTATTTCTGCTTAACCTGCCCTTGGCATCTCACCATGCTATGGTTGTAGAATCTTCCCACGAACACCCTTTTCCCAGCATCCAGCCCAATTCCCCCAGGATTTTTGGTGGGGGAAGGCTGTGACCGTGTCCTTTGGCAGTCCTCATTTCTAGGGCCTGAACACCCTCAGTCCAGGGTTTCTTCATGCTTCATGTTTCCCTGACCTTGGTCTGGCTCATCTCCTCTGGACCTCCTCCAAAGGCCACGTAGTGTCTGAAACAAGATAAAGGACGACAGCAGCAGCTTTGTGAATGCTGAGTGGGAAAATGGCTTCATGGGAGGGAGCCCAGATATTTAAATCATTGGGTTGCTCTCTGAAACCAAAGACTCCAAATCTTTGAGGTTGACTCATTACGATTCATGACAGCAGACTCAGAGGCAAGATAGAAAGCATTTATATGCGTGTGTATGTTCTGTCTGATATGCAACGTACAGCTGTTCTGGTTTACGTCTGAAATAAGGGGAGAAATCATCACACCACTACTCCCAGCAAGCATAATGAATTCCCTGAGACAGTGGGGTGGGTTTTTTGCTGGCAAATAGGAATTTTCTAAAAGATTGTTTATCAGCCTAAAAGGAAAAAAAAAAAAAAAAAAAAAAAGAAAAAAAAAAAAAAAAAGACAACTCTAATTAATCTTACCAACACCAAAAAACTTGGCATGTTTGCACGAACTTTGCCAAGTCTAAATAGAACTACTGGTCCATAAAACCCGTTCAGCTGTTCAACAGAGGCCAGTTTAGGACTTTACACAGGGAAGTGTTGCCATGAAGGTAGACCTGAAGCATAGAATCATATTTCTGTGAAACACAAAACACGAAAACTTTTTTCTAAGCTGCTGGCTCTTTATTGGTGTGGAAAAAAAAAAAAAAAAAAAAAGAACGTAGTCATTAATCTGTGTATCAAAAGGCTTTGATTTTGGTATAGTAACATAGGTACTGTCACACAGTAGGGAAATTTAAAAGTAAAGCACAAAAAAATAACAGGTGCCTAAACCACCATTGTGGTGGAGCTTCCTTGCACTGAGCACAATTCCATATAATGTACAGTTGTCCTTGCTTAAATCAGTTTAGGAGGTACTACTTTGAGTGCAGATAAAATATTTCCTAAATATTCACTTAAATTCACCTAAATCACCTAAATTTAAACGAAGAGCCACAGCGCTGCAGAATTTTTTAAGCGTGTGTCCATTCCACGCCAGCATAGCACCCAGTTCGAAGTAGTAGACATTTGAGGTGGAGTTTGGGCTGGTTTGTCAAAGAAGTGGTTAAACCACGGACGTGTTCAAACCGGGGTTCAGTCCTGGTGCTTCACAGAATAACAATGTGAAAATTTACTGGCTAAAAGAAGCCAGTAAAGTTTTAAGCCCATGGAGTTTTAGTAGAAAAATTTCCCTTGACATCACTGCCTTGAGAAATCCTTTATGCATCAAAATATCATCCCAGAGAGGTGGAAAGATAGTGATAGCTGATGAACAATTTTTTTCTAAACACTGGTTCTCTTGTTTCAAATGCAGATATGCAGATGTGCTGTTGTTACAGCTACTATCAAATCTGTGTTTTCCATCGTGATAGCATTAAGTGTTAATGCAGGAATAGTTAAAGGAAACACTTTTGTTTCCACAATTAGAAAGTTCCCAAAGGCAGATAATAATCACCGTGGTCTTTTGGGGACTGATGTTGGAAACTAGTGAGGTCTGTGGCTTCTCTTGAAGTTGGACTCACAGTATTACAATATATCATAACCAATTTACTCTTTTAACGTCCTCTGAGACTAAAGAGAAGTTTTCTAAGCACTAAAAACAGCAAGAAAGTAAAATTTCATTCCTAAAATCTCTCTCATTGAAAATGATTTCCAGGAATGCGGAAAACAAAGTAGTGCACTTACTCCCACTATCAAATGAGTATTTCTATATTCGTCTGACTATATTCTATATTCTATTTCTATTTCTATATTCGTCGTGAATATCTGACTATGGGAGCATGTCCATGTCCGAGTATGAACCTTAAAATTCTGGTTTTTTAAGAAAAAGTCTTTGTGAGCCAATGAATCAAATATGTTAGGGAATATTTTTTTTTTTTCTGAATTACGTTTAGGTGACACAAAGAAGAAAAGATGCGTGGCAGTTAATAACCCAACAGAGATGGAAAATCTGATTAAAACTGTTTTAAAACTTTTTAAAAGTTATTTAAAACATGCTCTTTTGGCTCGGGTTTCAGCTGCAGAGCAGGTAGGTTCTTCCCCACTGGCAGACCGGTCCTTCCTGAGGGGTCCACCCCTTAACGGGGTGTCAGTCTCTCTTAATGAGTGAGATCTGAACGTACAATCCAAGCTGGGTTGACCCTTGGCTTCCCTCGCCATTAAACCATTCAGCTTCATGAAGTGGTGGTGGCTTTGAAATGTGTACCACTGATCTTCGGGGACAGGGGAGAGCTCATCAAACTCATTGCACTCGACAGCCCCGTCGAATCGGAAAGTTGAAACAGAGTCCTGCTGCTGAATTGAAATGTCTGCAAATTGCTGTCTAACAACACACAAATAAATAGACATATAAATAACTGATTTGTTCAGGCCCTCCAGTAAATCGCTAACATGCCTTAATTTAATTTGCATGCTACTTTTCAGACTTCTCTTGATGAACCTCATCATAGACAGGAATTAAGAGGGATTGTTGGCAGAACAGAGAAAAAATAAAAAAAATATATACTTCTTCCAACCACTCAAGACGCAGGAAAAAAAACTTGAAATTTCACAGCTGCAAGGTATGGCTGGTACTTGTGCAGTGCTAAATCCAGTAGAAATAAGAGGCGCTCCTGAAAGTTTATTGCCACTAAATGTTCTTTAAAAGCAGGGGCTTATTACGTCAAGAGGCAGAAGAGGTGGAGATTAAATGAGGCATCTGGTCTCCTGGGTCTCCAAAGTTGAAGGGAAATGCCCTCATCCCATCAACCACTACCAGCAAAATACACCCACACAGAAAAAAAGAGGCTTTCTATTCTTGAGGTAAATATAGATCCAGTTTTCTCTTCATTGTTCAAAATGTGGGGGATTTTATAGCTTAGTGCTAGACAAGCTCAATACCTGACTGAAATAACCTTAGAGAAAGATACATATTGAGGGCTGAATTCAGACTGCTCTGTGAAAGTACATCTGTTTTATATGAGACACACAATCTGTCTCATTCCAACCTGCATTTCTGGGTCACTTGAGACATTTAAACTGCACTTATAATTAACAGCTATTTTTAAACAGCGAAAAAATAGAGCACTGGTAAGGTACAAAAGCATTAAAATTGCCCCAGTTTTGCTTTTCAATAGGACACACCACTGCAATATGCTTCAAGATCAAAGAGAGCTCAGAAAAAAGAGACAGGCCGATCAGTGGGGATAAATTGTTCCCATTATGATGGTGTAAGAATAGGGTTCTTTCAATTGAAACAATTTAATAACCACATTCATTACATTGGTGTCCACTTGGTTTTATCTGAGCAGTTTTTGCATAACTGGAGAGCAAGTTCAATTGAGCTTATTCTCTAGAAATTAAGATGTGCAGGGATTGACATTCAGAAATTAGGCACTAATAGTCGGCAAAGCAGTTGTCTTGAGATTCCCCCTGGATGTAGCTGGATCTGCCTACCACTAATTATGTCAAATGCAAATGTATTCTCTAAAAGACACACCAAAATAATAATTTTATACATATATATATATATGTATATATTTCATTACCTCGTTTCCAGACAGCTAAGGTTATACCAGAGCAATGACAGCTATCAGAGAAGGATCTTTCCCCTGTTTATAGCATCATTTCCACAAAAAAAAAATAGAAGTTAGGTGAGTCCAATCTTGCTGTTTGTAAACTTTTTCCTACCACCACCATCCGCAGCAGAAGTGCTTTGGAGGCCTGGTCTTTAACAACCCTGAGCAAAACCAACGTCTCCAGGGGGGTGACATCTCCAGCAACATTTTTATAAGGAACAGGACAGTCGTTGATGGATTTCCTTCCTTCCTTCCTTCCTTCCAGCATTGACTACAGCAGCAGGCACCTGTGTCCCAGCGGGGAGGAGAACACCCCGGGGTGGAGGGTGATTGAGTTTGCCCGTTCTCAGCTGCCCGGCGGAGCGCCACGGGAGGGGAATATCGAAATATTGAAATGCTGAAATGTATTGGGATATTCTTAATACTGGGAGTATTAAGAATGAATCTGTGCAAATGCTGCCGAGAAGAACCGACTCTGGGCGCTGGCAGAGGATGTAGAAAGCCCACCTTACCCATTTCTGTCCCTCGCTGGCAGACAGAACGAAGGCAGGAGCATTTAAGAGACATTTCCCAGTGTTTTTTCTTGTTCTTTCTTGTTTTTCCTGCTGCTGCCAAGCCAGGGAAGAGTAAAGCACTGCTCCAGCATGCGTTGGGTGGCAACTGCACAATAGCGGCGTCTCTTCCCTCTCCTTCTATCCCCATCCTTTTTTTCTATCAGAAGACAAAGTGTAAAAGCAGCAAAGTTATCCCTGCCGCGGTGAAAGCTTTTAAATGGATGGCTTTTCCAGAAGCAACAGTGCTTCTCTTACTTGGCTATTTCCCCAGATGGGATTTGCAATATAAAACCATACATGGATCCGATAGTGAGGAAAAGGAATAGACTTGTACAAATCACAGGGAAGATAAATATGCCATATAGATCAATAAATAAAAGCTAGTCCCCAAAAAATCAAACTCCGGCATTCCAGGCCAATTAAGATGTTATTTACTGCTTAGGTGATTGCTAGTTTGACGCTCTCCTTATTCATTTTTACACTATAGGCATTTGTTTTGTTGAAAGATATATAACTGATTTGTAAATAGAAGATGATATAGATAGATTTTATGTCTCATAAAACTGTTAATCTGTGCTCCATATTAAATATATACTGTAGTATTTTTTTGTATTTAGACACAGCTCTAGTATAATTAAAATAAAGTATGCTGGCTTTATTTTTTCAGTAAGTCGTTTCCAGAGTAGAGCTCAAATAACAGTGCAACTGCAGCATGAAATGTGGTTATAATAGCCTGAGACCACATTTCCTGAAACTAAAACATGGGAGATAATAGTGTGAAGGTACAAATTAAATGCAAATAAAACAGATTCCCCATTGTTGCTAATCCCCGGATTGGATTTCAGTGAGGAAATTAGCTGTAATATTTAACCTCTTTGTATAGTAATCATTGACATATCATCAGTTACATTTTCAGAGTTTACATAGGAATTATGGCACAGGAACTCGAGAGAGCCGTGCATCCACCGTTTACAACCTGAATGGATCCATTCTGTGGTAAACAATATAACCACGTTTTGCACAGAGATAGGCAGTCAGTTGTGATAAAAAAAAATAAAAATGGATGGCAACAGATATGCATTTGGATGCTACCACTTGACTTTCTAGATATATCCTAAGTTAGACCTTGTGTTACATTAAATAAAAGGTGCACTGGTGAAATTGTTATATTAAAATTAATTTATCGCTTTAATAATCTTATTAAGAACACATTTATTTAGATAAAAATCTAGGAAAACTTAGTAATTAAGCAAGTTCATGAATTATTATAAACCCAGAATAAATTTAGTTAACAGTACATATGAAGCATTTGCATCATTTTAATAAAATAAATGTAAAATAAGTTAGGCAAATGGATGCATATTCTACACATGGGCAGGACTGTAATAGTTGAGGGTGTTTAAGAGTGTTGCTCCTATCTCCCTTTGTTCAGAACAACTTACATTAGCAAATACTTCACTTGCAACACCACAGAACCATGTGATGTGATAAATTTGAGACGTAGCTCCTGACTGTGAGTGGTTTGATGTGCAGCTGGAAAATACTCTTAAAATTTCTTAAGAGCACCCTGTGTCCAAGATCTACATCCTGACTTCTGAATAAGCAATTTTTTTTTTCCTGTGGTCTTTCAATTGGAACTACACAACAACAACAACAACAACAAAAAATACAGGTTGCACTTTTCTTACTCGCCCTTATTTTGACAGAGCAAATCACTATTTTATTTCTTCTGCTTGCTAGGTGTTTCCCAACTCTTTTGAGTTGTGGTTACGTCACGTCTATAAAGTTCCAAAGCTGAACTTTGACCTGTTGCTCCAGGTTTAACATTCAGACCCAGTTCTCACGTTTGTAGGCTACAGGTGACAGGTGAATCTTTACAAATACATATTTCACCCTCACCCAAACTAGCGCAAAAGCTCTTGAAATATGGAAAGATCTCATTAGAGTGAAGAAAATATTCTTAGAAGCATTTGGGGGGAAATTTTTCCATTCTCTTTCTCTTCCCTTCCTTGACAACCACTGTCCCGGTTTGAGATAAAACCGAACCATTTTTGTGTTCTGTAATTGTCCATTTCAGTTAGACCTCCTCTAGCTCTCTGAAATTAATGGCATATTGTGGAGAAATCTCAGAGTCATAAGGCCAATGTTTGTGCTAAATGTCAAGGGATGGTGAGCAGAGAGACCCTTGCTTATACTTATTGCCATAACAACCAAGGGCAATTTTCCTTATTTGCCCTCAGAAACAGAAAAGCATAGAGGGGTCCCACCTGTGGGGAGGAGGGGACAGGAGAGGTGACCCAAACCCAGAGGTGACCAACTGGGGTATTCCATCCCATCTGCCCCATGGTCAATATAAAAGCTGAGGGATCAAAGGGTCAATGCTCTTCCTGCGGTGGCCGACGTCCGAAGAAGACCCTGTCTGTTCATCTGTCTTTGATCCTGATCCATGTGCTCCTCACTCTGGAGATGAAATCCCGTTCCCATCCATCGCTGAGTCCAGTCTGGGACTTCCCCACGCCTGCTGGTGATGGGACTGTCATCCTGGGAGCTTGATACAGTTTTGTATATATTGTACCTATTTCATTATTATCTTCTTTTTTATTTTAATATTAATTCTTCATTAAAGTAGTTTAGTTCATTCTAAACTTCTGTATCTCTTTATCTCTTCCTCTTCTCTTGTTTGGGTGCGGGGGGGGGAAGACCATCTGTCGGTCCAGTTGCGGTGATTTTGGCTGAAACCATGACACACACTAAAGATCCTAGGTGATTAGGAGCTTAGTGAATTATCCCTGTGCCCTGTTTCCTCTGACAGAGAAGAAGGAATTCACTGAATTTGACTGAAATCAACATCTGCTGCCCTTGAGTGATCAGACCACTCAGGACATCTGCCTCGGTGCACTGTGTGAAATTTGGTAGCTGAGATCAGGCAGTGGCTGATGGATGCCCTTGCACTTTCCTTCTACACCACTCTGTGGGATACTGTCTGCAGGGGCACGGGGACAGCTGCCTGGCAAGATTTAGGTTAGGTCCCCCAAAATGGACCTGGACACATGAGCCATGGCACAATGTGGCCATGATTCTAGGCTTTAATCAACTACAAGACGTTGCCAAAGGTTAAAGTGCCCACTTCCCTTTTCTGTTTCAAAAGGTTTTTTACTTCTAATCTCACAACGCAGAAATATCTGTTTGAACTGCCTCTAAAATACAGGGGGACTTTTATTTCTGCCTTTCATCTGGAAAGAACAGCTAACACTATCATTCGAGGTAGGTAGGTGACATGCAGAACGATAAATAAGTGTTACTCCTGAAACATCAAGCACTGGCATGCCAGGACATTAAAGATGTTATTTGTTGCTCAAGTGATTGCTCGAGCTTCTGTCTGACTTGCAAACCTACTGCAAGACCTTCCCAAGGAAATCACCGTATCAATGATGCCATTGTTATTCATATGAAGAAAATTCCCCACAGATAGATGAAAGCATGTGAATCCTGCACTCAGTGAAAGCAGAAACAGTGGTTTAGTCGAAGGAAAACGGCCGTGCCCAAACAAACAGGGTGTTTTCCTCCCCAAGGAAACGTATCTCAGCAGCCCCGATGCCAGACAAGATGACAAAGGAAGGACAAGGCTTTGGTCTACCCCAGGGATGCCCAGCTCAGTCTCCTTGACAGCTTGCTGTCAAAAGCTTCTCATACACCAGGACAGGTCCCAGACCACTTTGATGACACAAATCTATTAAATCACATGAGTTGAAAGCCTCCGATTTGCTCTTCCGCCCCGCTTGGTTTCTGACTGTACTTGTGGGTCTAGCCCTACTCCATGAATTTCCAGCCCACAGTCAAATTACCCGCAAAAAAGTGATGGCAGAGAAGTATTAGTCCTCAGTGTCATTGCCTCTCCAAAAAAATTCCCTTGCAAGGGGTGTATCTGCATATTTTGAGTCAACTGAGGTGGTGGGTTTTTTCCCAGATTCCAGTACATCCAGTGACCTTCCAGCTTCCCAGGGTGGACGCCAACACGTCCTCTTCTTTCTTCTGCTTACTCACCTCTACCTTCCATAGGATAGGACTCACTGTGCTTTTTGTTGTTACTTCTACAGAGTGGTTTCTACAACCTGTTGTGGTTGTGTTCATGGACTTTTTTTGTTAGTTGTTATCTTTTACACATTGTTTCTATATTCTGTTGTTGGTGCAATTGGTTACAGCCATATGGTTCTTTACATATTCTTTTATACCATCTTTTAAATTAAGCAGATTTCTTTGGAGTAGCAAGTGGTTTTGAGTAAATTCAAGCCTAGTGCTGCATCTTTATGGCAGCAGAGAGTTGTGAGGCTGAAATTAGTCCATGTGTAGTGAGTGTTGCTTGACTTGGCTGAAAGATGAAGAGAAGGCAAAGAGTCCATGGACAAAACCCTCGATCCAGAAGTGATCCATAAATAAATGGGAAAACATCTGTCAGCAGACTTTGATATTCATAAGCCAATGGGCATATTACGGGCTGGGAAAGAGTCATAGAATCATAGAATGGTTTCAATTGGAAGGGACCATTGAGTTCCAACCCCCTGCCCTGGGCAGGGACACCTCCCACCACACCAGGTTGCTCAAAGCCCCATTCAACCTGCCCTTGAACCCCTCTAGGGATGGGGCAGACACAGCTTCTCGGGGCAACCTGGGCCAGGCTCTCACCACCCTCACACCAAAGAACTTCTTTCTAGTATCTAATCTAAATCTCCCCTCTTCCAATTTAAAACCGTTGCCCCTTGTCCTGTCACTGCACTTCCTGACAAAGAGTCCCTCCCCAGCTCTCCTGTAGCTCCCTTCAGATATTGGGAGGCTGCTCTAAGGTCTCCCCAGAGCCTTCTCTTCTCCAGGCTGAACAACCCCAGCTCTCTCAGCCTGTCCTCATAGGGGAGGTGCTCCATTCCTCTGATCATCTTTGTGGCCCTCCACTGGACCCGTTCCAACAGGTCCATGTCCTTCCTGTGTTGAGGACTCCAGAGCTGGACACAGAGCTCCAGGTGGAGTCTCATGAGCACAGAGCAGAGGGGCAGAATCACTTCCCATGACCTGCTGGCCAACTTCTCTTGATGCAACCCAGAGTGCAGAGGGCTTTCTGGGCTGCCATGGCCCACACACACATTGTGCCATGAGCACAACAGTGCTCATGTTGAGCTTCTCATCCACCTACACCACCCACCACCAACGCCAACACCCCCAAGTCCTTAGGGCTGGTCTCCAGCCATTCTCTGCCCAACCTGTATTTGTGTCTGGGGTTGCCACGTCCCAGGTGCAGGACCATGCACTTGGCCTGCTTACACTTCATGCGATTTGCATGAGCCCACCTCTCCAGCCTGTCCAGATTCCTCTGGATGGCATCCCTTCCCTTCCCTCCAATGTGTCGACCGCACCACTGATTTTGGTGTGTCATCAGCAAACTTGCTGAGGGTGCACTCTATCCCACTGTCCATGTCTCCAACAAAGACGTTGAATACCAATGATCCCAGTACAGGCCCCTGAGGAACACCACTCGTTACTGGCCACCAACTGGACATTGAGCCATTGACCACAACCCTTTGAGTGCAGCCAGACAGACAGTTCCTTATCCACGAGTGGTCCATCCATCAAATCCATGACTTTCCAATTTTGAGACCAGAATGCTCTGTAGGACAGTGTCAAACACTTTGTATAAGACCAGGTAGACAACAGCTGTTGCTCTGCCCTTGTCCACCAAGTGTGTGGCAGTATCATAAAAGGCCACTAAATTTGTCAGGCACTATTTGTACTTGGTGAAGCCATGCTGGCTGTTTCCAGTCACCTCCTCCATGTGCCTTAGCAGAGATTCCAGGAGGATCTGCTCCATGATCTTTCCAGGCACAGAGGTGAGACTGACTGGCCTATAGTTTCCTGCGTCTTCTTTGTTTCCTTTTTTGAATATTGGGGTTATGTTCCCCTTTTTCCAGTCAGTGTGAACTTCACCAGACTGCCATGATTTCTCAAATATGATGGAAAGGGGTTTAGCAGCTTCATCTGCCAGTTCCCTCAGGACCCATGGATAGATTTCATCATGCACCTTCAGGCTCCTTAAGAGGTTTCAAACCACAGTATGATCTTCTCATACTGTGGGCAGTTCTTCATTTGCAGAGCTCCTGTTTTTCTTTCTGTGACTTGGGCAGTGTGGTTTGAGACCTTTCCAGTGAAAACTGAGGCAAAGAAGTTGTTCAGTAGCTCAGACTTATACAAATTTTGGGTGGCCAGGTCTCCCGTTTCCTTCCAGAGAGGCCCCACAATTTCCCTAGTCTTTCCTTTGTTCCTGACATATCTATAGAAGTTTTTCTTATTGTCTTTGATGTTCTTAGCAGGATTTAGTTCTTCCCGGGCTTTCGCTTGCCTGATCTTGTTCCTGACCACTCGTTTCTCTGTATTCTGCCCATTCTACCTGTCCCTGCTTCCACCCTCTATAGGCCTCCTTTTTGGTCCTGAGCTTGACCAGCAGTTCCTTATTCATCCATACAGGCCTACTGGCTATTTTGCCCAACTTCTTTTTTGGGATGCACCTCTCCTGAGCTTGGAGGAGGTGATCCTTGAAAACCAACCAGCCCTCTTGGGCCCCTCTCCCCTCCAATGCATTTTCCCACACTATCCTCCCAATCAGATCTCTCAGGAGACCAAAGTCTGCCAAAGAACATGCCACATGCATCATTTGGATGTACCTGACCATGGTGAGGAACAAGTGCAAATAGTTTTTCGCTCTGTTTCAAGATTCACAATCTCTTCCATACCCTTAGCCATTCATCTGCTAATGAGTTCACAACTCATTAGGGCATGTATACAGCTTTTCCATGACCAAAAAAGCTCTGTTTCTTGGAAGTTGGACTAGAAAAAAAACCAACAAGAGGGCTATTCTTACCTTTATTTTTATAGGCAGCAGTGGCAGGGATGGAGGCAGCCTGCATCTCCAGCTCTCACAAAGGTGATTATACCAACCAGCCTCAATTCTTCAAGCAAAAGAATCTTTGTTTTAAGTCCGTGGCTGGAGTTTCAGACTTGTGGCAAAGAGCTGTGTCATAACATCCCAAAAGGCCAAGCAAAGTTGGCCCAAGTCACCTGACAATATATAAAGTAAAAGCTAAGAAGGTTTAATTTTTTTCTCTTTTTTCTTCATGTTTGACTATGAAAAGAACATAACTTTTTGATATTACTACAGGTAGTACCAAGCTGACATGGACTTGAATGTCTTTGTCCTGATACACAGCTCCACTGAATGTGAGGGAATTTGACATTTAGGTTGTCACCAACCCAGGGACACAGGCTGTGAAGAGAAATGTCTTCTTCACCACGTAGTGTCTGCTTTGATGCTGTGGCTGTTTGATTTTTGCATTGGTTTTGTATGATTTTGAATGGTTTTAAATGACAATCATCTACCTAAACCTAAATTATAGCATCTTAATGGTTTTGAGTGCCACTAATGTTATTCTTTTAGCTCAGTCCTGGTGTTGCAAAACATTCACAAGCCTTCTCCCAGGGAAAAGGTTTAACAAGGACAACACATCCCGCGGGGAGGAAGAGTGCACTTATGCAGCTTTCCACGAACCACGCTCCCTGCCTACTTATAAGGGAAGTGTTTTTCAGGGAATAAGGATGGAAAACAGCTAGCCGAGCAGTGCAGAGGAATATGAACTGAAAGACTGCCTGTGCATACAGGTAGAGGGTTAAAAAAAATAACATTCTCTCATATTTTAGAGCTCTGAAAAGTCCAAACTGTAGACTTCAGTCTGGGATGAAGGACAGCCAACCTAGTTTTTAGTGGAATAATTAATGAACCGTCATCAGCCTATTCCCAGCAACACCGAGCTAAGGGCAAACACACTCAGCCAAGGTGCTTCCCACCCACGGCTCATTGGAAGAGGCTTCACCCCACATGGAGCTGCAGGAGGACATCGTTAGAGCTTGTCTGCCCCCCAGCTTAGACCCTTTCACGCTTGTGAACCTCCAGGCCCTACTGCAGTCTCCAGTAAATGAGGTGGCACGTGACCTACCAGGCCCAGGGAGGGGGGGGAACCAATCCTTTTGGAACAGAGAAAAATGGAACGAAACAACGACTGTGCAAAAAGTTGAGCCTGTGTGAACAAGTGAAAAATCGTTGGAGCAAACATCGAGGCTTTGGTCACACACACACAAAAAAATCAGCTACTGAGTTTTTATTCGTCACAGATAAATCTGTCATACCTAACGCTCACCCTCTTTTTTCTTCTTCTCTTATAGGTAGATGTGTCCCCAGAAGGAAAAGACCTTCCACCACGGAATAGAAAATCAATGACACCTCCGTGTGGGCTTGAAAAATATTTACCTCCATTTTTGGCCAAATATTTATGTAGAAGTAATGAGGGGACAAAGAAATCCTGCTGCCCCAGTACTTAGGCTCATGGAAAATACATGGCTGTAATTAGCTCTGCTGAAATACACGACTGACTGAAGTTGCTTCCCATCCCTGCCTTCCTCGTCAGTGTTTGTGTGTCTTGCATCTCCCCAGCACACAGCAAAGCAGAACATCCTGAGGTCTTTGAATTTGTGATCATCCATTCATTATCATTTCAGAGCTCCTGCTGTTACCCTTTGTACAGCTGCCCCAGGTACAGCTCTGGGTTTCCCATCAAAACCCTCTTCAGACCAAGAAGCAGAAGGAAATGGGGTTTGTAAAGAGGAGGAGACATTCTATAAAGACAGGAGGACCATGTAGAATATCTTAATGACCCATTTCTACCCCCTTCCAGCAGACCTTTTGTGATCCTGCTACAGCATCTACTTGTTGACTGTGGAGAAAGCTAGGAATAAATAAGCCTGAATGCAGAAGACAGGGAAGTGCCATTAGGACCAAGTTCTCACTGCTTTGTTTCTTCAACTCTTTTGCCTGTATCAGCAGTCTCGTACAAAATCAGCATTCACTTCTGGTCTGGTCCCTCCTTGGTTTGCTCACTGGAGTTGGACACACTTTTTCTCTGTTCGGTGGGTGTTTTTATATTTCACTGTCTAAAAACTTCCATCACAGAATCACAGAGTCACAGAATGCTATGGGGTCGGAAGGGACCTCTGTAGATCACCCAGTCCAGCCCCCTGCCAAAGCAGGTCTACCCAGAGCAGGTCCCACAGGAACGTGTCCAGGTGGGGTTGGAATGTCTCCAGAGAAGGAGACTCCACCATCTCCCTGGGCAGCCTCTCCCAGGGCTCTGCCACCCTCAGCAGCAAAGAAGTTCCTCCTCATGTTTAGATGGAACTTCTTATGTACAAGTTTGTGCCCATTTCCTCTTGTCCTATCACTGGGAACCACTGAAAAAAGTCTGAGCCCATCCTCCTGACACCCTTCCTTTAAGTATTTATAGGTGTTGACCAGATCCCCCCTCAGCCTTCTCTTCTCCAGACTAAAAAGTCCCTCAAAACTTCATACATCATTTAAGTGTAGCTAAGTTTTCCACTAACATAAATTTGAGCAATACATTTTTAAAACACTCTCCTTTTTCTCCTGTTTTATGTGCTTTTCTATGCCAAGATCTGAAGCAGAGTGCTAAGGAGCATGACACCACTCCAGCAAAGCTTTCTGTCCAGTGCTTTAACCATGGGGTTACCGGCTCTGCCAGTGACTGTGCGTTTAAGGCTTAATATGCACAGAGTCAGTGCCAAAATACTTAGCATCTTGCAAAACTGAGCTGTAGCCCAGTTGTTCAGAAAGTGTTCACGACCTCACTTAGTATCATTGATCAGTGATAGATCTGACAATTTGGAAGCCATTCTGCATGCATTTCTACCTTGGTAGACCCTGGGAGACAGTTCCTGTGGCTCTGCTGTTGTAGGTAGGACCATAGACACTGCCTGCCATGATTGTGGAAAAGTTATACCTCCAGGAAAGGTTTTACCTTTGTTCTGAGAAGGTGCCAAGACCACAAATTATTGCCCAAGTGTCTTGTGGATCAAAGTTACTGGACATCTATCCATCAATCTCCAGGAGGGACAACGTTAGGCACTCTATCTTAGATTCAATGGAAAAACACTCAAGACCTGGGACCAATTTTTTTTTTTTTTTTGATCCTGAGGCTTTTAGTGGAGCTAGACAGAAGTGATTTTGAACAAATAATGCCAGATAGGCCATCGAAAACACATTGTCACTATATCTGTATGCATTGTATATGTACATCTGGATATTGTACAACCTGTATCTGCAATTGCAGTTTAATGTAATTTTTTTCTTATCAGTGCTCCTTTTTGGGAGAAACACTCACTAATTTACATGGAAGGCACGGCTTTTACTCCATTAGGTGGTATAATCTGCTGAGATTGACTCACTCATATGCTGCAGTTTTTCTACCATTATGGGCTCTTGGTATTAGCAGTTTTGGATCATTGGTCACCACCGTTAATAGAAAGATATGTATTCTTTAAGTTAACATTCAGAAACTTCTCCTTTTCAGAGCACTTTGAACCAAATTTCAGTTTTATAAGCTCTTTTGTTTGTTTAATTAACTCAAGAATTGTTTTCAATAAAGCATTTTACAGGTGCCATTGTATAACAAAGTTGTTTAAGAGTATGGGAAAAATGCAGTACAAGAGAAATGCAAATCTGCATAAGCCTCATTGTGATTTAACCCTTTTAGAGCTGAGTATAGCATAAAAGGGCTTGACTTCTTTTTTTCCCCCCCCCCTGCAAATGCATATAGACTGCACACAGACTGAACCCCTCACTTATAACTACAGCCTTGACAATAATGTGTTCAGTTAATCTGCACAATGTAGAGTCATCCCCTCAAAAAAGTAATTCACTTCTTTAAAAACTAGGAGGAAAATAAATATGGTGCAGTAAAATTGTTGAGTAGAGGAATCTATCTGGACATTTCACAAAACATTTCATTATGCTGATAATTCCCAGAAGTGCTCTCAAGAGTGCTTTAAGCTGAGGATTACTGCACTGGATCTGATGGACTTTTTTTGTAGCCCCTTTAAAAGGCAGTGAACCGTTTTTCTATTTTATTTAAATAATGCCCCTTAAAATGGATTTTTAGAGGTATAATAACTCCTTAAGAGTCAGTTATGCTAAACAGTTTCTCTTGATAGAAATGTTGTAAAACTCGTTAACTGCACAATTTCAGATGCCGGCTTGGTGAACACTAACTGACATGTGAATGGCCAGAGTTTGTAAAATAAATTGAAATAGTTGTTGTATCACACAGCTAGCAATGCACAAGCTGTAGGCCACAAGGGGCTCAAACCTGACAGAAAATTACTTCAAGATGAATGAAAAGTGCTTGTTTCTCTTTATTAGTTTTTAGAGAACAATGAAAATGTTGAATTGTTTACAGAAGGGTTGATTAAATGTGGTCAGCAGGGCCATGTCCCCACTGCTAACTGTTAGCCTTCCCAGCCCCCCAGCCCCTTCCCTCCACCCCATGCATCTTCTTATAGACTATTATGGTCACACATCTGTGTGTGAAATGTGCTCATTTTGACATTCCTCTGCTGCTCTGAGCTGTTGAGGCCTTTGTTAGGTAAAACACTGTTGTCAAGCCTAACAAGCAGGTCATGCAATTTGCTGGACACTGCAGTGGAGAATAGCCTTGCTATGAACCGCTTCAGCATCTAACAATGCTCACTTCAATATCAAAATATACATATGTTGGGGTTTGTTTGGTTGTTTTTTTTTTTTTTTTTGGTCTTTGTTCAGCCCTGGTACTTTCAATGTTTTGAAGAAATAACACATTTTGCACTTAAAAAAAAAAAAACAACACTACTAACAAAATGTGCTTGACATCACAGCACGCTGTTTGTTTTATTCTTTTGTTGTTAGATATATGACGATGGGAGGTGGGGAAGGAGACTTTAGCTGCCCTTTTGTGGCCTAAAATTCACTTTCTACGTGGTACTGAAGGCACAAAGAGGAGATGCATTGTGCCATACCATATTCTACCAGATTATTTGGTCTGCTTTCAAAGCAATTCAAATTAAGGCCACTTTAGGAGAAGTGGTATTTGCACAAGATGGCAACCACAGAAAATGTCCCTTTGAGGCAGTGACTTTAAAAACAACTTCTTAAAGATCAGCAGCAATCAGGAGAGAAAAAGCCCACTGGATATCTTACTATGGCCACTGAACAAACTGGTCTTCTTTTTTTTCTCCCCATCCTTTTCCATCGCCTTCATCCCTTCCCCCTCTTCCCCAGAAGAAAAATCAGCCACTAATGTGCAAGGGTTTGAATGCTATTTGTGGCAATCTGTCACTTTACATAGTGTTCCGCCCTGATGTGAAAGCAGAATTTTCCTTTTTTTTTTTTTTTTTATCCCTATCTGCTTTTCCAGGCCTATTATGTGTATAAACAATAGCATATGTAATTACCTTTCTGGGGTGGCAATTATTTCCCTGCATCAACAATTGAAGTTAAAGCAACCCATCCCGCTGCCTCCTACCTCCAAATAAAGGATATCCTAAATACCAAAAAGAAAAAAAAAAAAAGAAAATCCCAAAACATTTGGGGGATCAAATGGAGGCTGCTTATGTCAGCCTGGGAAGGGACAGATACTATCACTGCAGCCTTTAAATGTCAGCATGATCTTCTTTCTCCTAGCAGTAATTGCTTTACATTTTGTTTCAGATTGAGTCATTTCAACCTTTGCCTACAAGCCAGTTTTTGCACCCCACCTCCTTACACTGAAAACTTTTGCACTTTTGCTGGGGCGGATTTCCTTGGCAATTGCGCGGGTAAGAAAAATACCATACCTGTCATGTCAAAGCTGTTGGAGGGTGAGAAACGCTGACTTTCTTCTCTTGCTTGAAGCTACCAGAGGTTATGCAGGGTGGTGAGTTGAGAGAATGAGGGATGAGGGAGAGGTGTGGGGTTTGGTTTTTTTTCTTTCTCCCATTACATGTCCATCTGAGGGTTCAGGTCAGACTACCCCAGACCAATTAACTACATTCCTGAGGAAGGTCCCATCCCTGGTCCTCCGTCCAGAGACCTTGGGATGCTTCTTGCTGACTCCAGTGAGAGCTGCGCATGGCAACGGGACCAGTGGTCCCAGTGGTCCCAGTGGTCCTGGTAGCCAGGAACTGTAGCTCATGCAATTCAGGCTCATTAGAGCCATCTCATAATTAGGCAAAATATCAGTGCAGATACTGCCCAAACATAGGTTTACAAAAACAGTCTAAACTACCTTGTATATCTTGGTATTGGGGCTAAAATTAAAGCCGGACAGCAATGTGCCCTTCTTTTTCCCATGTACATGAAAATTAAATTTACAAAATGTAAAGACTATCAGGAAACAACATCTGGTTATGTTTAAAGGTGTGTCTTGCATCCTTTCTCAAATAGAGTTAGGTGGGGACTTTCCTGTCTTAAGAATACACTTCATTTTCAGGAGCTGGGACCAAACTGATGTTGATTCTTGTTAAGTGCCTTTTGCCCCTGACAATATTGTCATTGGTGTACCTCAGAAGGTGCTCCTAATGCAGAAGTGGTTGAGTAGAAAGTGTTTTTACAACAGCTCCTTCGTTATCTTCATGATCCTCACCTTATACTGGGCACTGGTGAGGCCCCACCTCAAGCACAGTGTCCAGTTTTGGGCCACCTACCACAAGAAAGACATTGAGGGGCTGGAGCATGTCCAGAGAAGGGCAACGGAGCTGGTGAGGGGTCTGGAGCGCAAGTCTTGTGAGGAGAGGCTGAGGGAGCTGGGGGTGTTCAGCCTGGAAAAAAGGAGGCTGAGGGGAGACCTTCTCACTCTCTCCAACTCCCTGAAAGGAGGCTGTAGAGAGGTGGGTATCAGTCTCTTCTCCCAGGTCACAGATGACAGGACAAGGGGTAATGGCTTCAAGTTGCGCCAGGGGAGGTTCAGGTTAGATATTAGGAAATATTTCTTTACTGAAAGGGTTGTCAGGCATTGGAATGGGCTGCCCAGGGAGGTGGTTGAGGCACCATCCCTGGAGGTATTCAAGAGACAAGTTGACATGGTGCTCGGGGATATGGATTAGTAGTGGATTGGTGGTTTTTTGGGTGTGGTGTGGGGTTTGTGTGGGTGTGTGCTTTTTTTTTTTATATTGGTTGGACTAGATGATCTTAAAAGGTCCCTTCCAACCTAGGTGATTCTGAGTTTGGCTCCTGATTCAGAGTAATAATACACTACTGATTACCTCATTCCAACACCACAACTTGCTTGATAAGGTGTGGATGGCAAAGTTGTGACTGATGGAGTCCCATTTATCAACTAAATTCTTACTACATTAAAATGAAACGCGAAACAAGTAGGCATCTTACTCGAAAGAACAGCTCTTGGCCCAGAAGATGTATTAAGCTGTAGCCTGGCAACCATGTGCTTACTTCCTACAGTGTAAAGACCTTTAAAATTTTAATACCTCTTACACCTGTCCTAGCAGCAGAGAAGTAATGGCTCTATACAACATTGAAGTAATTTTGATAAGAGTTTAACTCAGAGTTGGTGTTTCTGTCTTCTCCAATACCTGCAAAGCACTTTGGAGTTTGGTCAATAAAAGCAAAGATGCAAGATGGTACTTACAAAGTATTTTCTTCTATAAATAAGTTTTCTTCTTCTCGTGGTGCTGTACTAATTCCACTGGATAATACTAAAATAGACTAAAAAAAAATAATGATCTGTTTTCAATATCTCACAAAATGATCCCTGTAAAGACTACATGTAACTTATTTACACCAAACCTTAATAATCTGGCATCTGAATGTGATAAAGTGCAAAAATTTTAAGTACAATTCTCAGTACCAAGCCATAGCAAGAAAGTTCTTAATTTAAAATTATTATTTTCTTCTTCAGAACTTGTTTTGGAAAAAGAAATTAGGATATTCAGCCACAATTCCTTCTTTTTTCACCAGTTCTGTCAAAATCCTAGATGTGCCTGATTTTTCTCTGAGTTTGGACTAAAAAACCAAACAACAGTACAGCTTCACTTTATTAAGACTTTTGCATAACTTCTCTCCACTGGGCTGTGCATCAAATGACTTCCTAGTAATCTTTTCCTTCATCTTTTGAGAGTCTTCAAGCTTTAATAATTTTACTACAAGACAGTCTGAGTTTTCCCAAGTTCCACATGATTTTGATATGACACTTGTTATTCTAATGTTCACCATTACAAAAGTTTTAGCTACCTTTTAATTTTTATTAACCAAGAACTTTAGAAATACACAGACTTGTACAAATGCATCCAACTCAGGAAAACATGGCTGATGAGAACAGGGGAAAAAAAAAAAAATCTTAGGATTACTCCTGAAATTCTAAGACACTTATAAAAAGGTAGGGAAATGGAAGAAAAAAAGAAAGGATTTTATCTGAACCTTTCAATGAAGTAAAATCCTAGAAAAGCATGACCATGGTAGGATATTCTAGCAAGATCTATAAAATACTGAACAACTAATAACGTTTTTCTGAGCAATAAATGGAACACTTGCATCTTCAGTCACTGATATGCCCATAAAAAAGAGACAGTTAAAGACATAATTTCATATTTCTCTCATGAGGCGTAAGGACATATTTCTCTCTCTAAATAACTGGTACAGTGTCCTTCTCAAAATCTGCTATTTGTCAGTGCAAAATGAAATTGAGCATGAAGAATTAATTACATAGTGCAGTCAGTGTTCTGTATTCACATTTTTCCATATGGAAAATTAAGATCAAAAAAGTCATTTAGAATTAAGATAGCAGATAGACTGAAAGTATTGGTATTCACTCAGAGCCAAAGTTTTTAATAATCTTTTTTTTTTCCCAATATTTAGAAATACCTTTTACAGTGACAAATTCATATTTAAAATAACCAAAACTGTATTAACCGAGTCTTAACAGCGTTACTCTAGTTCAGTGAAAAACTACTTCAAGAATGAGTTTCAGCAAGATATTTATGAAAACATCCTCTATACATTTGAATGCCAGCAATTCTAAAAAAACCCCCAAAATACTCAAAAAACAAACACCAAAAATACCCAGAACCAAAAAACCCCACACCTATCTGTAGTAAACACTAAAAAGTCACTGACCTTTGAGTCTTTCGAGTTCTTCTTCCTGTTTTTGTTTTTAACTTTGATACCATTAGTCTGAAATAGAAAAAAATAAAGTCACTCTTTTTATTCATTAGAATAAAATTATGATGCATTTCCAAACCCAGTATGTAAATTTTAAGATGTATCATATTAAAATCCTCATTCTG
>BJBW01006233.1:10798-23852 GCA_004320125.1 Scolopax mira
CCAGGCTGAACACCCCCAGCTCCCTCAGCCTCTCCTCTTCCTCCTGAAAAAAATATCTGGCACACTTGTTGACCAGAGCAACTGATTCTGCATGATAAGCCTCACAACACCATATGGAACATGGTTTTTTGACAGATGGAAGTCCCAGGATCCTCCTCAGATTGAGGAGGAGCTGTGTAACCTGGAGGGCTGCTGTGGAAGCACTGAATGCTCTGCAGGCAGAAGGCTGATTGCAGCTGCAGGAGGAACTTGACCTACATACACTGGGATGGTTCCTACCCTTGCTGGAACCAGAGCATCCAGATTTAAATGAGCGAGACTTCACTTTGAAGTGTCACTGTGAGGAATCTGGGCCTTTCTTCCTCCTGCAACCACTTCAGCACAGCTTGAATTAAATCCTAACTATGTTGAATCCCTATTTCTTACAGAACACACAGGCTGAAATCACCCATCGCAATTTTTAGAGCAACCAAAGACCAAGGTGTCAGGAACTACAGGCAAAATGGAGCTCCTGGTTTATCTCATTGGGTCTTGCTATTGTAAGTGAGATGTGACTACAGAATTCTCAGAAGCACAGTGTAAAGCTCCACACAGATGAGCTTTAAACTGAGACTCAAGACTCTTCTTATGTATTCAAGAATTCATAAGTTTGTGGTATTTAACGGACAGAGATAAATATCATGCTATTATAAAATCTTATTGCCAAAAATCAGCATTGTAGAGCTGAGAGGGTGGCATTTTCCAAAGTACAGATGTCAGGACAACAGCTAAAAAGACAAACAAGTACAGAGAAGCATTTGGAAACAAAATATTTGGAAGTATTCGGAAGCAAAACATAAACCGTCTTGTTTCCACTCAAAAATAAATGAAAATGTCATCACAACAAACATGAGCCAATGGCTCAGACAGAACAGATGAGTCCCTCACTGCTTCCTGGAGGTAGAAGGGAAGATAATTTTACAGGCAATGCTTCAACTTAGCTTGTGTGTTATGAAGAGTGAAACAGGTATGTTTCTGACTGCCCTTGGGCAGTTCCTAAATTGGGGGGGGGGGGGGGGGGATNNGGGGGGGGGGGGGGGGGGGGGGGGGGGGGGGGAAGCTATGGCATTCCCTCTCTCACAGAATCACAGAATCTTAGTGGTTGGAAGGGACCTTTGAGATCATCGAGTCCAACCCTTCCTGATCAAATCCCTCCCAACACTGCCCCAGCAATGGGGCTTGGTGGAGAAAGTAAGTTCCACAAAACTAATTATATGCTATTGTAAAAAAAAAAGCTAAGAAGAAGGGTCTCCTTGGTTTTAACTTTGTTTCCTCTTAGTTAAATTCAATATCGCTTTGTTGTCAGATTATGAGAGATCCCTCAGGGCTTTATTTCTATGGTTGTGGGACCCAGAACTCTGGGGCACCACGCGGAATGTAGTGCACAAATTAGCCCTGGATTCTGCAGAGGGTTATGGACCTACCTCCTTCCACAGGTGCCTGCAAAGCACGAGGAAGTGTCACTCTACAGCCAGGCTCTGAGGAGAACGCTCCCTGCCCCAAAGGGCAACCAACCTCAGAAGAAAGTCAATCAAGTAACAGAAAGCAAGGAAGCATTTAGAGCAAGGAGTAATACTACAGGTCTCAGCGTCACTTTATCGTGTATTTTGTACTCCCTTGGTGTCTGTGTAGGAGCTGACTGTGATCCCTTTCCCGTGGGCAGACTGATAGGTCCCTTAATGCTAACGAGGCATCACACGGATGAAAGCAGAAGCTGGAGCACAGCACTGATCTCCCCAGGAGCCTCTTGTGGGCAATGAAGTCGAAGGCTTTTTGAAAGTCAAAAATCAATTATATCAGTAGACTTTCTTTTATTCACTGCCCCGCAAAACAAAACAAAAAAAACCCCAACAACTTCCTTTGCAGCAATGCTGAATTTTCTCCAATTTTGCTCTATCAAATGTAAAAAGACAGGAAGTTTGCTAAATGGAATTATTATTATTTTTTTACACAAACAAATGCTATTCTGAAAAAAAACAGAGCAGAGGAGGAGGAGGATGACCTCCCTCCACCTGCTGGCCATGGTCTTTATAATGGATCCCAGGATGCCATTGGACTTCTTATTGGTGGATGAGCTTGTAATAAGGTCTCTCTCTCCATCTTAATAGCCCTTTAGTTCTTAAAACCTTCAGTCCTGTAATATCCAAGAGTGCTGCTCCTTGGATGGAAATCGGCCACTGGGATGAAGAGTTGGGGGGAGGATCCACAGGTACCTATAGAAAGCAGCAGTGCCCTGACAAACAACCGAGAAGCCCATTATTATATTTAAATGTGTATGCATGTCAGCTTGTTTGCTTGCAGAAATACCAGGTGTGCAAACTGCACGCCTCTTGTTGAAAGACGTGCAGTCAAACCTGTTTGTCGGGGCTGATGATGTGGCCACCAAAAGACTTCCAGGGTCATTTTTGCTCATGGAAAGCCATTACAGAACTTCCTATAGTACTGTTAGGAATGAGGAAAATTTCTACTAGAGAGGAGGTGATATACACTTCCAGAGTGAAGAAAAAACCCATGTGAACATGACCTTTCCCTTAGTTTTTTCAGTCATAAACCTCGCTGGCTTCATGTATACAAAGGAAAGGAGCACAAACAGCACAAACCCACTCTTTCCTCCTTGGACATGGAGTTTTTCAGATCATTAAATGCAACGTAAATTCCACAACTGAAAGCAGAAAAAAAACCCTGGCAGGGGCTGAAATACTGATTTTCTCACAGCTGTTTCTTCTGGAGAAGGAATGTGGGAATCCTCCTCATCTTCTCACGGCAAAGCAGAGTTTTTAAACAGTCTTGGAGAAAACCGATGCTTCTGAGCCTACGGATTCTCGAGTTCCTTCTGGTTGTCATCCCACACACAGGTCAGGATTTTCACATGACCCCAGCTATTAGTATAAATAGCAGAAGACTGGCTGAATTGGGGAATTACAACCCAGCTTGTAACCGCTATGGTGTTACTGGGCGTCCCGACGCCTCGGCTGAGCCCTGATGGTTTCTGCAGAGGAAAATGCCAGCAAAAAAGTGGTGCAGAGTTTTCGACTGCGCACTCACGATCCTATCGGGACATGAATACATGAAATAAATGAATAAAAGTCATCAAGAAAGAGAGAAGGCATTTTAGTGGCAATAACTCCAGATTTTGATCCATTCCAACTCGATAAATGGATGTTGCATAGATTTAATCATACATCTGTATGTATAGGACACACCACGTATCTTCTGTGCCCAACTTATTTAAGAACCCAGAGATGCAGGATCTTACTGAATTTTCCCTGGGATAACCTCATGGCTGTCAAGTCTCAAACCAGGTACCTGTTTTAGCTACCTCAAGAGCCAGAAGATGATGTCTCAGTCTTTCATGGTGTTTTAATGCAAGAATTCCTTTAGTTCAAAAAGTTAACAAAGTTTTTGACGTTCTTGGAAGAGATTTGCCGTAAGTTTTCCTCTGAACTAGAGATGTCACAGACAATACAAGTATGTGAAAAGATTAGTGTGGCTTTCTAAAGCATAAAACTTCCCATTTGCCTCAATTTCTGTTTACTAATCCTTGCAGGCACTCATCTGGCTGACCCATTTGGGTGCATCACCCTACGTACAAATACCTGACTACTGCTCGGAAATTCTGTTCTATTCTTGGAAATTCTCGGGAATTGCAAGTTACATGCCCTGACAGTGAGAGCACGTTCAGAATTTCAAGTGCAAATAATTGTTCCTATATCACAAGAGAGGGAGCTGGGAAACTGATATGAGTTACGTCAAATATTACATTTGAAGGTGGTGTCAAGTACCAGTTGTCCACATTGGCACTTTGATAAGCCACCTCAAGGACAACAGGTTCTGTAGGAACACAGAGGTCCCATGCTTCACCTCCAAAACTAGGCATGGGTGTAAAGGAAAACAATCAGAAGTTAATAAACATAAAAATTAAGACTATTTTCTCTGCTTTTGCAAAGTCTCCCGTTAGCTGTTGTCTGTATTCAGGTTTTATTTAAAAGGAAGAATTAGGTCCTGGGTGCTAACGATATTCCTTCAGGCGCTTCTTTTTCTCTTTCCCTTCAGATGCTGGAGTTCCTTCCTTTTATCAGCAAACTCTTTTGTACCGTGTTCATACTTCAGAGCTTAAGGAAGGGTACGATTCTTTGGTGTTAAAGGGATACTTTTTTATTTGAAAAATCTAACCTGAAACTCATGTGCCTTCTGCAGTTACATATGGCATTTGAAAACTAAAGGAAATAGCAGGAAAGGACAGTTTGTTGGTCCTTTTTGAGAGACAGAAGTATTTTTTTCTAAATGCTTTATTGTTTTTATTGAGTCAATGGGGCTGATTTTTATTACAAAGTTCTTTCGCAGCAGTGTCATGGCCTGAGCTCTGCCCTTACTGTCATTTCATCCATCAGACTTGCAGGTTATGCTTTAAAGGATTTTCTTGTCAGCAGCTGAAAATCGGCCAAGATGACCAGAAGCTGCCGATGGTAACCTGCAAGTCCAGAAAACCTGTTTTACCCCTCTTCCCGTGCCTCCATTCCAGTTACAAAACGCCGTCTCCTGACCTCACAAGGATGTTGGGGATAAAACACCCCGAGGTGTTCACCCCCAACAGCGAGGGAGGTGAGAAACGTGACGTGCGATGAAGTTTTAATTCCGCTGCTAAGTACTACTTCCCCTTTTCAGTCTTAAGCCTTTCCTCTGAACCAGTCTCTTGACGCAGGAGGTTGGCGGCCACCCCACATCCTGTACCACAGGCCACACGCCCGGGGACCGAGGATCTACCCTTCTGCCAGCCGCCTTCTCCCTCTCTATTCCCTTTCGTAAAGAAAGGGGAAAACGGCGGAAGAACCCTGCACCTCCCTGAGAGAAAGCCGCCTCCCTGAGGAAAACCCACCCGCCCGTCTCTCAGCCCGCCTCTCAGCCCGCCGGCCGCCATTTCCCCGCCTCACGCTGCCTTCCCCCCCCGCCCGCGCCCGCGCCCGCGCCCCGCCCGCCCCGCCAGCGCCCCCCAGCGGGCGGAGGGGGGGGCAGGAGGCGGCCGCCGCCGCGCTTCCGGTCTCCATTTTACGCAAAGGGCCGAGTCGGGCCGGAGGTCTGAGGCGGTGCCGCGCGGGCGCCTTCCGGGTACCGGGCTCTTCCCGTCTCCTTTCCTTCTCCACCGGGCGCAGCGGGAGGGTGTCGGGGCGGGAGGTTGTGTGTGTGTGGTGGGGTGTGTGTAGGTGGGGGGGAGTATGTCTGGGTGAGGGTGGTTCGGTTGGCCCCCGCGGAGCCCCCGTCGCTGTGGTGACAGGAGGGGGCTGAGGGCCTGTGTGTGACGTGCTCCTCTCTCTCTGCTTCTTCTCGGCGGGCAGAGCTGCCGCCGCCGGTGTGAGGGCCAGCACAGGGATGGGCTCCCTCAGCTTCCCCGGGAAGTTCGCCCCCGGCCGCTGAGCCCGCCGCCCTTTGGAGGGGCTTCGTATCTCACCTCCCCGCGGAGAAGAGGCGGCGGGGGGGGGGGGGGGCAGGGCGGGAGAAGGGGCGGGGGGGGGGGGGGGGGACAGGGCCGGCCGCCCCCGCCGGCAGCATGGACCAAAGCGTCGTGGATCACCCCGTGACCCTCATCATCAAGGCCCCCAACCAGAAGTACACCGACCAGACCATTAACTGCTTTCTGGACTGGACTGTGGGCAAGCTGAAATCTCACCTCTCTGACGTCTACCCCAGCAAGCCGGTGAGTTGTCGGCCAGCCCTTTGGTTTTTCTCTTTGTCTTTTGGGTAAGACGGGGGTTGCAGGAACTTCTGGCCGGTCTGTGGCGACTTCCCTGTGAAAATAAACAAGGAAGAGCCCTGCTGCCAAACAGCTGTCTCTGCGAAGGCAGTGGCTGGGTCCCTGCTTTCAGGGAAGTTGGCAATATAAATAGCCATCCTTGTACAGGGTTTAAGAAGGTTGCAGTATAGTGTCCCAAGAGGTGCTATCACTTAAGATGCTTATTAATGCTCCACATAACTTTTTTGGGGGGGAGCTGGAATTTAGATAGCTTAATTTAAGACTAGTCTCTGTAAATGTAAGAGTTCTGTCTAAAGTAATTATAGTTATTAAGCAATAAAGTTGCTACGGTGTAGTGAATTCACTGAGGTGTGGAGCAGGCAGATGTTAATTCATAATATTGTTTGAAAACTGCAATTGAACAACCTCCAGAATTATTTCCTTTTTCTCTTTTTTTTTTTTCCCCCTCTGAAAAGCTGCTTTATGGGGGGGGGGGTTGTGCTGAAACCTCTGCTCTCAGATGTTCTACAAACTTGTATGACAGTTGTGAGTGTATTTTGAAACTCAATATAAAACCTTTTTTTTGTTGCTCACTGAGGAAAGATAAGATTTATTTTTAGATTCTTTTAAGTTCTGAGTTTGGTAATTAAAAAGAGGCTATGAAAAAAACATACAGGTAATAATAGAAAGACAAGACTGTACCTGTGTAGGGTGGCAGTCGTACAGATCAGTGTATTTGAAAATTTCTTCTGGAAAACTGTATAAAGGGAGTGACTTTGCCTTCACATTGCAACAGCATGTGCGGCCTAGACCTTGCTGTAGAAAACAGCAGACAAAGGTGGCCTTTACACTTGATGAGTGTAAAGTGGTGAGGTTTCACCTTGTTCGACAGAAGAACTACTGGCAGTGTTGATTCCTTCTTCTTTTTGGAGGGGTGGGAGGGGAAGGTGCAATAGTGGCTTTGTGCTTCAAAGGGGTTTCCTACCTTTTGGAGAAAGCAGAAGAAAAAACAGCCCGCAATTTAGGTGTTGTCAGTGGCACACTGAGAGCCATCGAGCTGTGGTGGAGAGTTTGTGGGTTTAGTTACTGCTGTGAGTAATCCTCTGCTGAGGGAGCCTCTCTGCTGCGAAGGAACCAAATGTGTGACTTCAGCTGGTTGCTGCTGCTTCCTCCTCGCTACAATCCCCTCCTGTGACCTATTTGTGTTTAAACACTACTTTTCTGATTCATCTTGTGGTCTTCCTAAATTCTAGGAGGAATCCTTCATGAACAACAAGTTCTGGGGTTTTTCATGTTGCACTGTAGTTTTTAACCAGGAGTATAATATTAAATTTCAGCTTCCTGGAACATCTGCCTTCTGTCGAAAGTTGATTCCTCAACATGCCTCTTATTAAGGATTGACTAGTTCAGAATCCCCAAAGTTGTTTTGAGGTAAAGAATGGGGAGTTTCTTTAGTGAAAATTAGCTCAGTAATTCCAGTTTAAGTTGGATTTACTCTTTTTGCAGTCAAACTACTAACGATCACAGTATTTTTATCTCCTAGACCCTTAATTTGATAAAGTAATAACGTGGGAAGGGAGAAGGGCCTTTAACAGCATGTCTGCTGTGTATAGTAAAATTGAAAAGTTTTATTTTTGGCTTGATATATTTTTGCCGTTGAGTGTTAATGCTTTTTTTTTTCAGATTTGTTTAAAGCTTTGTGCTTTCTTTTCCCCTCCTTTTTTTTTTTTCTTTTCTTTTTAAACCAAATCAGTGTCAAAAGCTTGTTGATAGAATTTGTACATTCCCTGACTGTGATAGATCCTGGAAATAACCTTCGAGTACGCTGTTCTTTTAGGAGTGGAAGAGTACATCAGAACACAGGTGCTCTGTAAAGATATTGCAGTGTTCTTGGAAGTGGAGGCTGCAAAACACAAATCAGCTGCTATCACTGCATCTTTCAAGTTTTCATGTGTGATTTGTGCTTCATTCTCCTATACCCATCTCTAAATCAATAAACTAATGGTAACTGTAAATGTTGTCCTTAAATTTACAATATATTAGAGTATGTCTTCAGAAAACATATGTTAAATATATATTAAAGAGAATATCTTCAGCATATTCTAAATACAGGCAGATTTAAATAAGTTTAGTTGTTATTAAAGTTGGTAAGTCACTGAATAAGTGAAATGGGGTTTAAGACGGTGTTATGTTAGTTTGTGGGTCTATACTATGGTTTGCATTTGTCATCATTTTTGTTTTTCTCCTGTGACTGGTCCACTTTTTCATGGCTTGAGTACTGCCGTCAGTGTGCCTGAATGAAATATTTATTTAAGACAAGAAAGCTTGAAAAATCAACCCATATGTCTCAATCTGGCACATCTTACCTTCAGTGCATTAACTGCTGCGTCGTTTACACCCACAAACATTAATTTAAAATTGCTGTTTCTCATTTCCTTTGGTACTTGTCATCTGGTGTGTCCTTTGCCCACAGTTCTAACTTCATGTGGTGGGTTGGACTTTAATTTCCCATGGAAGAGAGCCTGAGGGACTGAAATAATGAGTGTCCTGTAGCTGAAACAGGATAGCTCAGATTGTCAGTGTTCCTAGAGGAGGTTGCTGCTTCTGCTCAGGTTTCGTGGTTTTTGGTATCGTGCTGGGATAACTCAGACCAAGCACTACAAAAGGAGTCTGGCTTGAAAACTAGAGGGAAAAAGAAAAACCACTGGCTCATGAATTCCTGATTTTTTCAATACATACTTTTTGGTTTATGATTTGAAAACTGTCTTCTACCTCTCTTCTAAACTTTGGGTTCTAGAATCTTTTTATCTGATGGAATGTGCTTGCTTCAGAAAATGGAGCCGTTCTAGCTATGTATGTATTTTTATTCACATATATGTGTGTGTGAGGGGTTTATGCATTGCAGTTTGGGCTAGCAGTGAGTTCCTTGAAGCAGGACATGTGGTAGTGAACCTCCTCAAGCTGAGGATGAGTTGAATTCCTTTTCCCTTTACTTTGGCCTATATGTGAATGACTGTATTTTCACATTTATCGCCTCTTCCTCCATCTGTGTTGAAGAAAGACTTCCACATCTCAGAATTTTAGGATGACTTTCACCTTGATAATCTCAAGTGGTAATCCTGTAGTGTACAGTTAGGTGTTTAAGTTACGCAGAGAGGAGTATGGGGTTTGAGACCTCATCTTCCCCCATTAATGTCTCTAGCTTAATATAATTAACAGTACTCTGTGTGTGTGCAAAAACCTCTTCTTTTGTGGTTTGGAAGGGAGCTGTAATATGTTATTGAAGGCTACACAGGAGTGAGGGGTCACTTTAATCTAGCAGCTTCTTCCCTGTAAAGTGTTAATATTAAAAAAATAATTTGTACTGCTCATATTGTGTTTAAGAAGGTACTTAATTAGATGGGGTTAAGGAGTGGTTCGTGTGTAAGGTACTGAAGAGAAGAATCTGCATGTGACCATGTAGAAAGCTGTCTTCTGAGTGGGACAGGCAGAACAGCACTCCAAACCCAATATGGCAATGCAGTTTGGGTTTTTTCCTTGCTGTTGTGGTGTTTTGCTTGTTTAACAGTTTATCAGTTCTAATTAATCTCCAGGTAATCTGTCTCAGGACCCAGAAACAAGGTTTCTGAAACTTTTCTGCTGGCTCCCTTAGTTGTTCTAAAGCAACAAGTTTTTAATTTACAGGAAATCAAAGTTTTCTGTAATCTTAGTGTATGCTATAAATTCTGGTTTTTCTAAGAAGGCCTTTCCTAAATACAAAATGCAGGTAGAATTGTATTCTGGTAGCAGCAAAAGGGTGTAGTTCAAAAGAACTTAGTCTGATGTGAGAGGTACAGTCATTTGTTGTTGTTGTTTTATACATAACTAGAAACAGTCCAGAATTGATGTTCAATTTGTTGTAGTATTTTATTCATTGGAGCTGCAAATAACTAGTTCCCTCTGTTGGGGGACTTAAAAAAGAGTGTCTTATGTCACTGTCCTGACACTGTCCAAAACTATGACAGTCACTAATTAAAAACACAGAAAAATGCATAAAAATGTAGAAAATGATTCCACCAAAGAAGTGATAAAGAGTTCTGTACTGTATGTGGCAGGTTATGCACTCTTTGTTTTGTATTTTTTTAAGACATATTTAATCATGAATAGCTAGTATGAGTTTGGGGAAACAGTTAAAACGAGCTTTTCGGATTTAATATGTGCTTTTTATAATTGTTTGCTAAGAGCATCTATAATTTTTTCTAGTGATACGACCAGATTTTTTAAGGGAATAGACAAGTTCTGCAACTTTTCTAGGTTCTGCTCTTACGGTGAATTTGTAAAAGGCTATTGCAAGAAAAAAATTGTTTGTTAGTTTGATTTTTTTTTTTTTTTTTAACCAATAAAGTGCTTATTACTTCAGTGTGCTGGACACCTTAGGTACCTCAGATTCCTTTTAGAAATAATTGCATCATTATCTCTTCCCTGTAGAATAGTTTAAAGGTATTACGTTATGAATAGTGTATTATTTGTGGTTTTGTTTGTTTGGTTTTTATTTTAAATGTTTATTTGCATTACTAAAGTATTTAAAACTGTGGAAGTATAAGAACAAGAAAAAAGCTTACCAAAGCTAGAAGGCTACCTTAAGAAATTAGTAAATAATTTTTTGCTTTGTGCTTTTTTTAATGCTTTCCTCCTTATTTCCTCTTGTGACTTTTTTTTTAAAATTTTTTTTTTGGGGGGGGGGTGATGGGTATGTTGGCAGGGACGAATAACAAATTCTGTGTTGGAAGGATTGAAATTTATGCCCCCCTCCTGCATATTTTAATTCTCATTCCATCTTTCTACTATTTTGTTTCTTTTTGTTCCAGCTACATTTCCATCTACTTTTTCAGCAAGTGCCTGGGAATGGGAGCAGAGCAAAGAGCGAATCTTTAAAAGAAAGCAGTTTTAAAATATACTTTCTAGTTTTCTTGAGTGGTATTTGCCAGTTTACTGTTATTAATTGTTATGGCGCTCCTCCTGAGTGCACAATGGCAGAATTCTTTCCCAGAATCAATTTGTGGGTTGGCCTCGGGAAGCCTCTGAAATGTTTTTAAGGCTATCTGTTGGTGGTTGGCGTGATAAGGGGTTTTTTCATCTGCAAATGTTATCTCCAGCTGCATATCTGTACAGCAGGAAAAAGCTAAATTCCTTTCTTTGTCCCATCTCCTAGTCTACAAAGGATCAGAGACTGGTGTATTCTGGCAGACTGCTTCCTGATCATCTGCAGCTGAAAGATGTTCTCAGAAAAGTAAGCTTTATATCAACACCATATGATAACTTAATCAAACCCCCTAAATTTGGGACTTCAGTTTTATGTTGTTTAGCTTCAAATTTTCATTGTTGTATTGAGAGATGGAACCGTATAATGTTGATATGTTCAGGAAAATGTGTTTTTTTAGTATCCCTTGTATATAGGATCAAGATGCTCGTGGATTGAGGCGTGTTACCAGTCAGTGGGAGAGCAAGCAGGCTGTGTACCTCCCAAACAAGTGATATGTGGTGTAAAGAGACTTCTTGGGGCAGTTCCCACTGTCACCTAAACAGAATTATTTAACAGATTTGTAGTGGTTTGGCACATCAGTTCATTTCTTGTCCCTACTTAAATTCAAGAACTTACATTAAAAATGGCACTTCTGTAAGCACATTAAAGGTAATAATTTATATGCAAACCCACAATTCTAAATTCCTGAATGGTTTTACTGGGAAGGCTATTTGTTGCTCTGGTTTCATCAGCAGTTCCTGATGCTCTTTGAATGTTCTTGCGTTTTTTTATTTCTTTTTTATTTATTCTGCTGATTCATTTTGGAAAAAAATAATTCTAATACTAATCTAACTTTGGATTCTCCAGTCAACATTTAAATGAAGTCCAAATCCTGAGTATGCATCACGTGTGATGTAGGAAATCTTGAAATACGTGCAGTTGATTCTCAAATTGGTTCAAGTAGTTTGGATTGATACTACCAAGTAATAGGGACTTCATTAAGTTAGTCAAGTTCTTAAAAATTTATAGAATGAGGTGATGCTTATGGCAGATCATCATGAACTTTGTTTCAATTTTGATGGTAACAGAAATCATAATGCATGATGTTGAGTAGCCTTTAAAGCCCTTGTAAATCAGGATGCCACGATAGCTATAATTGGGAAATACTTCAGCTGATTAAACAATTGCACAGTTTTTAATCCTATGAAATAGGTAAGCTTTGTAAAACAGTATCTGGCCGTTGGTAATAATAACATTTTTTTGTCATGTTTTCCCGTAAAAATCAATGTGCAGGAGTGGGTTACAGTTTAATATTCAGTATGGAGGAAAGTCTCTAAAGGAGACTAATGCTTTAGTCAAAGTCAGCAGCTGAACTTCCTTATTAAGTACAGAGAAGGCAAAGCAGAAGAATCTTGAGTGCTGCTTGAGTAGACTGATACCATTGTTACTTTATAATCTTCACTCTGAAATAGACTTTATTACATTGGATTTAACTGCTTACCAAAAAATGATTGAAATTTACCATGTATAGGTTTATTAGAAAACTGGAGCTGGCCTATTGCCAGCCAGTAAATATATACTGTGCTACTTAGAAGTTCATGAAAATGCTTATATAACTTACCTCAAAGCTTAGTTTTGCTCGTTAAGGACAAAATGAAGTCTGAATCCCCCTTGGCCTGCTTACAGCAGGGCTAGTCTTAGCAAAGAGAATTTCAAATCTTGCATTAGTACTAGAGGAGGGACTTTGCCTAACTACTGTTGTCTTCCGGTGCCATGCTAGCAGTAACACACAATGCTGTATAAAAGCAGTTCACCACTTTTCTTTATTCCTAAAGATTAGATCTGAAAAATGAGTAAGCAAGTGTGTTAACATCTATTTTTTTTTTTTAATAGTTTTAAAAAGAACCCTCCAAGCCTGGTATTTCTAAATGTCATCTCATTAAAAACTGCAGCTTGACTGCACTGTGTTCATTTCAGGAGAGAAATTTTTGTTGCTGTTCTTGTTTAACATTTGGGTTACTGAGGAAGCTGCAGTGTGCAATTTAAATACAGTCCTAGCTGTTCTCGTTGCTGTGGCCAGGCACACTGGTACAACGGGCTGTTTGCATTGGATACAGTGAAATAGCTGCATATTGAAGTTTTTCGAGCCTCCATGTTCTGGGGAGAGTATCACAGAATCACTGAATTGTGGGAGTTGGCAGGGACCTCTAGAGACCATCCAGTCCCACTCCCTGCCCAGAGCACAGCACTCAGGACACCATCCAGGTGGGGCTTGAAGATCTCCA
>BJBW01006233.1:23990-39019 GCA_004320125.1 Scolopax mira
CCCCTCAGCCTTCTCTTCTCCAGGCTGAAGAGTCCCAGCTCTCTCAGCCTTTCCTCAGCAGGGAGATGCTCCAATCCCTCCATCATCTTGGTTGCCCTACACTGGACTCTCTCCAGCAGTTCCCTGTCTCTCTTGAACTGGGGAGCCCAGAACCAGACACAGAATTCCGTGTAGTATATTCATGAGGAATATATTCCTGAAGCAGTGTGTTCCTGAAGGCTTGGTGTGGGCTAATTACTTGCATGCTGTCATGGCTTCCGGTGGTGCCACTCCTTCACTTCTGCATTTTAAAATATTTGGAATGCTCAAGTCCTATCTAGGGCTTGGAATAGCAGCCCCTGAGTGTGGAGTGTTTTGCAGGGGCTCTTCAGTTGGGCATCTGCAGGTTAGGTTTGATCCCAGCTTAGATGGGAGTGAGGTGGAGGCAGTGGCTGGTGCATTTTTCTTACCTTGGTCTGCTTGTGTCCCCAGCACCTCTATTTTTCATTTACTGTGATTTCTTTATTTGTTAACGCTCTTCCTTAGATTTCAATGCCAGTGTAAGCATCCTTAACTTAGGGAAACCAAGCCCTGTAAAGGCTTTGATTTTATTTATTTATTTTTTTTTTTAAAAAGAGAAGTTAAAGCTTGTACTTCCTCATGCTTCTCTGTGTGGTCTTCCATCGGTTCTGCTCTCTTGGAGCTCTAGGGAAGGTGGGGGTAAGTGAATGTTCCACGTGCTACTGTGGACAGCTGCTAAAAAAATGTTCCTTTTGAAACAGCTGTCTTCTTCTGTGCTCAAGTTTTGCAGTATGGTTTCTCCATTTTGTATAGTGTTCCTTTACTGATTGCAAATACAACTTTGAAACTAGATTTTTTTTTTTAAACATTGTTAAATGTTGTTGTTTTAGCTCTTCAATTTCTTTTTTTTTTTTTTAGCAAGATGAATATCATATGGTTCACCTGGTATGTACTTCCCGGACACCCCCAAGTTCTCCAAAACCCAGCACCAGTAGAGAAGGTCATGGAGCTTCACCCTCCAGCAGTAGCTCAGTGAGTTGGTTTTTTTTCATATGCAGAATATGAATTTCTTCTATGCTAAGGAAACTTTCCAAAAATTCTCTTTTAACTTTTAAAATTTGACTGTAAAATAGTGTGTTGAAAGCAGAGAATGCCATATGAATTCCTACAATTAGACTGGATTATTTAAGGGTGTCATTTTATTTAAACAAAGATGACCTTTTTCAAATTGTAACACCATTATGTTTACTAATGATTTTTCTAATTTATTCTTTATTTTTAACACTTTTTTTCTTTATCAAAAAGTACATTTTCCTTTGTTTCCATATTCCCATGTCTTTGGCAGAAATTGAACAGTGTATTCAGTTATTCTTTTTTTAAAAGTAGGCAGTGTTCTTAACATCTGATTATTTATGCTAGAGTATTTGGTGTCTTTGCCTCTTCACACCCTCCAAAAACCTTGGTTGTACTCTGCCTTATCAGAAGGGCAATTAATGTTTCTGCTGATAACTTGAAGGTCGTCACCATAATTCTGTCGGGTTTTTCCAGAGCTGGCTATCACTGAGTGACCTGTGAAGGTTAGTCCGAAGGGAATATATGCAATATATATTGTCTTGTAGGTATCTCTCACCTGTGGTGCATCAGCCACCAGCCTGTCTTCATTCCCCTCCCCGTGGGGTACTGTCACTGCTGTGTGACAGTCAGAACTCTGAGCAGCTCGGGCAGTAGCAAAGACTGGACAGTGATTATATTGTTTCTCCAAAGGCTGTATTTCTATCTCTGTTTGCAAGCAGGACACAGGGGGCCTCCTTTGTGGTTGTTTCATCACTCTGTAGATAAATTTTAAATGTATTTAAGTGACTGTATTAATGACTACTTAAAGCAGTCAGTATGTACACTGTTAAGTTTGTAATACTTTGAAGGAAACAACCTCAACCCAAAACTTGAATAACTTTTGTTCTTCCATTTGTTTATTTTCCCTCCACTTTCTAGTGGTAATTTTTTTTCTTTGTAGGGCAAATGTGATATGTATGTCTTAAGTAATTGCAGCTCCTCACTTTCTGAGTTGTCAAAGTTGAAGAGGATTTTTCTACGGAGTAAACATACCATAATGCTTAGCAACAGGATTTGGAGATTTATTAAAGGGAAAATAATGCATCTCAATGGCCAAATTGCAGTCTCGTTTTGGTGACGAATAATCTAGGGGAGCCAGCTGTTGTCCTGCTTGCAGGGTTAAGTGCTGGTCTTGGCAAGTGTTGAAGGTGTGACACACTAGTTTTAGGTGTGTTTCTGGGAGCCTCAGTGGTTCCCAGGCACGTCCCTGTTCTCAGCCCTTGCCCCTTCCCAGCAGTTTGGGAAGGCAGCAGTTGGGATTGGGCAGCTGACAGCGTGAAGGGGGTGATGAGTAGAAGGGGAAACAGAAGACAAGAAAAGAGGACTGGTATTTTAAGCCACTGCAGGGGCTGTTGTCTCTGAGTATGGAGTCATATCCTGAGGCGGTAGTTACTTTGGTTAATGGCAGGTACTAGAATTTTTGTTGCTGGTAAATATTCTTTGGATTGAGTTTTAGTTTGGGTCAGCTTTTTGAAACTGATTCCCAATGACATGTGGTTTTTCTCTGGGACCTGTCAAGCGTCGCGTCTTTCTGAAAACTTCACTTTTAGATAGACACCTGAGGGCAGTTTTGGATTTCTGCTTTTACTAAAGGCTTGTCAGAACCAATAAAAGCCCCTAAGACTTGCGTGGTGCTTATTTTCTCAATAAAACTTGTGACAAAACTTTAAGGCAAACAGTTTTGTTTTTTTTTTCAGGTACAGTAGTAAATCTTGTAACAAGCAAAAAGATCCCCAACCTCAATTTTATTTATTTTTAAGAATTTGGACTGCTCTGGATCAACTGCTGCCTCATCCACAAGCCAGGAAGCTCCATCTCCGTTGTCGAACACTAGTGCGGATGGAGTGAGGCATCGGAATCTTCCACAAGCACAAAGCAATCCCACACCAACCCACCAGTTCCCTTATTTAATGCAAGGGTAAGTGACCCTGGAGTAGTCCTCAGCTCTCTGATACTCTTTAAATTACTTTAAATGTTCAGTCACAATAATGATTTTTTCCTAGTCCACATAATGATTTGGCTAGTCATCTTGACATGTAACTTGCATTTAGAAACATACTTAGGATCAACATTAAAGTTTTTAGCCAGGAGTCAATCAAAGAGTAAGTGTTCTTGGTGCCTCCCCTTCAGGCTGTTTATTTGTTTTTCTTCGTGCTTTCTGCCCTCAATTTTGTTGTGCAACTGTAATATTTATCTAGGGAATGCAGTTAGTAAGGGAACTGATAAATTACTGCTTCTGGTTGCTTTTTCTAGTCCTTCACTGTAATCATCAACACTAAATGTTTATCAGAATACGATGAGTTTTAATTTTTGGTCCATAAGAGGTGTAATTCCACTTCTCCCTATTGGATTCAACTGTAGAAATGATATGCAGGTGTGTTGAGTCCATTTAAGTGCTTGTGTGTCCACAACAGAATTTTTAAGTACCTTCATACATGAAATGTAACCAGTGTATGCCTCTAGATCACATCTGGTATTACCTAACTTTCAAGATTCTGTAAGGTTTTTTTTGCATTTATGAAGAAGCTGTAGAAATTTTTAACCCATGTGACCTTTGCAGCCTCTTAGATTTTTGATTTAAGTTTTGTTTTAATTTTCTTCCAAGAGGGAAAACGGGAGGATAGTGCCTCCTGAGATGATAGCTGTCATTTCCTCAGGGAACACTTTAACCATTTCTTTCTGACGGCACGTTCTCCCAGAGCTGTATAAATTCCAGAGATTTTCTTTGGAGAATGTTGGGAAAAAACAAAACCATGAACCCGCCAACAGTAGCAATTGTTTCTGTCACTGGAAAAAAAAACAAAAAAAACCAAAACAACAGATGTCAAGAACTGTTGCAAATTTATTTTGTTTCAGTTCAATTTACTTGCTTTCTTGTTGCGTTAACCTAGACTTTACTAGTCGTAATAGTTTTCAGCTTGAATTCCTTCAAGTCCTTTTTATTATTTATTTGAAATATACTGTTTCCTGGGAAGAAATTGCCTTTGCAGTGGGTGGAGCACTTATGTCATTCTGCCCATTTGCATCTCAGCAGAAGTGATTATACTTTCCTTTATGATAAGGCTAGACACCACTAGGTTGACTGTCAAGACTGCTGTTTGGTGTAATGTAAATTAATACTGAAAGCATTTTACTGTCTGTTGTGTAAATGACTAATCTGTAAGAAGTTTTAATGCTTTTCTAATTAGCTTTTCACGTAAGCATACCCTGAGAGTGAGTTTTTCATCAGTGTGTGTTGAGCTGAACAGCCTATGGACTTCAGCTAAAACACCGAGCTGGAATAGTTCAATTAAAATACATCAGGAAGCATCAGTTTGGAAGATTACTGAGTTTGCAGAAAAGAATAAGTGAAATAAAAGTACTAAGTTTGTGTATTGCCAATTAATACGGGTTGAGAGGAGTGGATCTGTAGACTGAAAGAGATGCTGAGAACCTGACATCAACACTGCACTTATTTCAGGGTTTTCTGTCTTATTTGGGCGATCTCTAGTCTGGTTACCTGGACTAGGTGACAATTTGTGGCTAAGAAGAATTAGCAGTGCACAAATTAATCACACATTCCAATGTAGTGTAATCCAAAAGGAATCCAGATGGTGATTCAAGAGCATTCTGTGGTGCGAGCAAAACTGTAGTAAGAAGTTACTGGAGACTTCATTCAGAAGTGCAGTCCTGACCAGGAAAGGAATGCCAGAATAAATTAATCCTAAATAATATTAGGGCTTTTTTGTAAAAATAACAATTTACTGGATCGCTGTCAGGACTTAGGGCAGATCTTTGCAGACTACTGGGCACTGGCTGTGTTCCTCTTGAAATAGTCTGTGCAAGTGCCTGCTGTAGTTGCTGGTGTCTTAAAAATCAGTGCTTTCAATAATCTTTTCAGATGCATCTGCTACTTGTATTTCAGCAATAAGAAACGCCTCCTGGTTTTTAGCTGCTCTCTTATACCTGTTTTGGGACAATGAAATGTAGCTTTAATGTAATTTATACACAGGCTGAGACTTGTTAGGAACACTGAAGAGCTGTAGCTGAGATTTGTGTTGCTTTGTGTATTTTTTTTTTTTCCATGACCAAACACTTCAGTTCTAGCTGTGCATTGGATTATAGGCTCTGCTGATGGGTAAAGCTCTCCAGATGTTTGAAAACGTATGTGAGGGGCAGTTTTCTTAAGCATTTGGCAACACTTTCATTAGTACAAGTAACTTTCATTAGCTTGTGCAAGTAACATGAATGTTAGATGATTAAATGATGGTTTTGATGGCTTTTCAGTTCCTGGCACAAAACTTCAATGTGCATGTTGAAAACACTTTGGGAAGACAGCTAACTCTGGTTATGGAGAAGCAATTTAAAACTTCATGTTCCTTTTGAATTTTTGAAAATGCTGTTTTCTACAAATCTAGACTTGAGGTGGGACTGGGCAAGCAATTCATATATTTACCAAGTCAGTATTTTTCTCTGGAGAGTGAGCACGGCATTGTCTGCTCTAGTGGATTTAGTTGTGGGTCAGGGCCCTGCTGTGCTACACAGGTCCAATCAGAACAGATGGGCTTGCACCCTGAAGTGGCTTGTATTTCAGATTGGAGAGTGCTTGGAAGCAGTAAACAGACAAGAAACATCGGAGCAGTGAGATTATTTGTCAAGTGTGGGGCAGCCCATCTAATGAAATGGTTTTGTATTGCATGTATTTGTACATAATGATGTTTGAAAACAATGTCAAATGTTTGACACCATGCAGTATGTTCTAGAACATAAATATTTGCTTCATCAGAAGCCTTTGCTTATTGTATTTTATTTAAAAAAAAACCCAAACATAGTGGAGGATATTGAAACACCACTTCAAGTTGGTATCCCAGGCTCATATGAGACTAACACTAAAGGAGATGTCTTTGTGAGCCAAGGTCATTAAATAAAAAGGCAGTTCTTGTCAGTCATGCAGATGACAGATTGAGCTGTCTGATTGTCTGAATAAAAAAAAAAATCTTACTTTTCTATTAGTAGTGAATAGTATCTTCATTATGACAGGAGCTAACTAGTCTGACTTTACCCTCAAATTGAATCCCAGTTAGCTCCTTTTAGGTATCTTTCATAGACCAAAAGAAGTAATTCTGAGCTTTCTAGCCATTTAAGGAGTAGTAGCATGCCTTTCTTTTCAGAGTATTCCCAATCTACCTCTACCATTTGAACCTTAAAAACATTTTTCTTACTTACCACAGAATGCTATGGGGTTGGAAGGGACCTCAGGAGATCGTCTCCTCCAACCCCCTGCCAGAGCAGGTCCACCCAGAGCAGGTCCCACAGGAACGTGTCCAGGCAGGTTTGAATATCTCCAGTGATAAAGACTCCACCACCTCCCTGGGCACCCTCTCCCAGGGCTCTGCCACCCCCAAAGGAAAGAAGTTCCTCCTCATATTTAGATTGGAACTTCTTATGTTCAAGTCTGTGCCTGTTCCCTCTTGCCCTGTCCCTGGGCACCACTGAAAAAAGCCTGGCCCCATCCTCCTGACACCCACCCTTGAAGTATTTACAGGTGTTGATCACATCCCCCCTCAGCCTTCTCTTCTCCAGACTAACAAGCCCCAAGTCCCTCAGCCTCCTCTCATAAGGGAGATGCTCCAGGCCCCTCATCATCTTCGTGGCCCTCTGCTGTCCCCTCTCCAGCAGTTCCCTGTCCTAACTGTTCTTCTACTCTCTGCTCTGTGTTGTTCTCCAATCTTGGAATGCCTTGCCTGTCTAGTTTGCTTCTCTGCTCTCATGATGTTGCTGCCATCCATTCTTTTGAAATACTTTATGCCTCTGTTTCTTCTTTTTGGAAAAAATAGAAGAAGAAAGCACGTGTTGTTTTCCTTCTTCTAACAGCAAGCTGACTTGCTTGGCCAGGATGAGCGTCTTCCATTGGAGAAGTTCTTCTTGCTGAAATATTTTAGGTTGGTTTAGAGCTGTTCAAAAAGCTAACTTGATAGCCTGGCAGCAGTGATGGCTGTGTAATTGAGAACATCTGCCTCATTTGGGTTTTTGATGAGCCAATAAAATACTGTTGAGCTGGTTGTCACTCCAAGCCAGAAGCCAGTTCTTGAATATTGATGTCTACTTTTTCTCATTAGTGGAGTCACATCTTGATAAGTATTGCTTATCAGAAAGTTCCACCTCCTGGAAAAGGCATTGGGGAAAAAGGGGGAAAAAAAAATCCACCAAAATATTTGAACGGGAAAGGAGAGAACATGACCTAAACTGAAACCTGTGGTTTGTCTTGGTTGACTGTTTCTTCATCTGCTGTTAAGCTTTCACACACCAAGAAAGTGACTTTTGAAAGAGTTTGGAAGAAAGCAGAGGCTCAAATCTTTCTAAAGGTGTATCTGTGAGGGAGAGCTATTAGCCTGAGGCTTCCCAACTTCTGTTGAGCTCAACTTGGCAGTTTTAAAGAACCGCCCTAAAATCTGTAGCCCACGAGGAAGAGAATTGGTTTGTCCCTGCAGATGTCACTCTGGCAGCACGGGGTAGCACAGCTCCTTGGGGACTGAGTTGGAGGAGTAGCTGTGGTTGAACAGGGACTGCTCTGCCCGTTTCCATCCCCGGGTGACGTTCTGTCTGCTTGAAATGGGGATATTGCTCAGGGATTTCTCACAGCATAGTATTAACAGCACCTGTGTGGAATATACGAATCATCTTTACATTACATTTGGGGGGTCAAATGTTTAATGAGAGTCGGTGTTTTAGGAATTTTGTAAGAGTTCAGAGGATAGAAAAAGCTTTCTTTAAGCTTGCAGCCGTAAAAACAAACCCACAGTTGCTGTTTTTCAGTAGCAGCTTCATAGCTTTGTGGTTCCAGCATGTTAATTATGCATAAATAAGTAGCATCAGCAGGGCTGCCAGTTCACCCTTGCAATTTTGGAGAGAAGCCTGGAGTGTTGCCTACGATTATCTCAGTTTGTATGTGGTATTAGGAAAGTACCTTTTGCTTTCTTTTATTTTCTTTCTTTTCCCCCAAAGTGTCATCAAACCGGGTTATGACTAAAAACAAAGGTGAGAGTTTTAGCTGAGGTCACGGAATTGCATGGCTTCCCCTTCTCCAGAATCAAAGTGAAATACATATTCGTGTGTAAGATTGGGGGAAAAAAAATAAATATTTTAATGTCTTCCTCCCATCTTTCATTCTGGGCATGTCTTGTATATCTGAATGCCTGGTAGACTAATGAAATCTCTTGGTGTGATATCTTTGCAGGGAGTGCCTTACTTAGGGGACAGGTGTAGTCTGCAGTACAATTACAGCAGTCTCAGCTTTTGCTGCCTGCAGTCTGAATAAACTTTTCTTCATGCTTTATACTCTCATGCTGTCCTGAAAGATGTCCTGGTTTACTACAGTTCCCTACCTCCAAATCTTTGGGGAAAGAGTTGGAAATCTTGCCAAAACATGCTATATGCTCTAGGAGGTAAGAGAGGCTAAGAAGTTTCAAAGCAGATGAAACCAAACCTAAAAACCTATGTATAGGAGCGTTGTATCTCTTGCATGTGAACTGGGGTTAAAACCCAGAGGGAGGAGAATCACTTATGCCCAAAATATTGGGGGTGGGGTGGGAGGGGAAGTCAATAATTTACACTGCTCTTAATTGCATTCTTCAGAAGCTGTATTTGAAAGATTGGCTTGTTGCCTTTGCTCATGTTCATTTCTTCATATCTTTTATCACAGTAGTTTTTCAGGTATTGCTTCTAACAGAAAGTTATAGAAGTTAGTAAGTTTTACAGTGCTTCTCAGGGTGACCTTTGAACTGAAGAGGAATTGTATGGAAGAATTCCTGCAGTTAGATACACAATTCTGAAAAATTCTCCATGTGGTTTTGTCCTAGAGATGCAGCTAGTGACAGACACCCAAATACAGAAACACAACTCCTCTTTCTCTACAAATAGCTTTGCTTATTAATTTCTTGTATGAAAATACAGTAGTCTTTTGGAATAGGTGGGGTGTTGTTTCAGTGTTATTTCAGTGTATTGTTGTAGGAGGCCATATCAGAGAAAGAATGCTACTTTAATTATTCTTTAATACTGATTTATTTTATAAATGCGGCGATTTAAAACTGAATATTTGTCTTTCAACCCTTTTATAGCAATATAGGCAACCAGTTTCCAGGCCAAGGTGTTCCTGCTGGATTTTCTATGTATCCTGCATTCAGTCCCTTACAGATGATCTGGTGGCAACAAATGTATGCACGTCAGTACTACATGCAATAGTAAGTCTGCATTATCTCAGGTAGTACTAAATTACACTAATGAAAGGAAGGGATTAAAAACTTAAATGTCACTTGCAGGATGAAAATGTCTGTTTATTTTGTCTAATGGTGCCCTTTTAGAGTAAATTTTGTCCCTCAAATTTTAAAGTGGATTGAAATGAATGTATTAACGAGTAAAGATTTAAGGGAAAACGTGTGGCTTTTTGATATGTATTACATCTAAAACTCTGGGGTTTTTTTTAATCACTGTAGAAAAGAAAAGACAAGAACAGACTTTTTGACAAACTGTTTTTCTGTTGAATTTTTTAGCCAAGCTGCTGTTTCAGCCCAGGTGACTTCCAGCACCGAGCCAGCGAGGTCTGTGGTTGCCCAGGCTGTCAACTCGCAACACGCTCCTGCGAACGAGCCCGCAGCGGCGCCAAACGCAGCCGTCCAGGAGAACAGGCCCCTAAACCCCAACGTCCAGATGAACGCCCAGGGGGGCCCAGTAGTGAACGAGGAGGACTTCAACCGGGACTGGCTGGACTGGATGTACACCTTCTCCAGGGCAGCGATTCTCCTGAGCATCGTCTACTTCTATTCCTCTTTCAGTCGCTTCGTCATGGTAATGGGAGCCATGCTGCTGGTTTATTTGTGAGTACAGCCGTGGAGCGTGGTGCTAGTGTATGTTCCATTGCCACTGGGAAAAATCATCTCAGTGCAAAAGTTTAGGCGTTGGTCCTTTACAGCCTGTGTTCAAAAAAAAAAAAAAGGAATTGGATTTCAAACAAGAAACAAGGTGATAGGAAAAAACCAATAATTCTCAAAACATATTTACAGTAAGTTAATGGATCGGGATTGTAGAAATGTAGAATTTTGGGATGGAAATTTAGAAAGCGGAAGGGGAGGGGAAAGAAGTTCATATGGCTCAAGGATATGCTGGCATAAACTTAAAACACTTACTACTTGGATATGGAAGTAAAGTTGCCAAGCTAACTCCACTTATATTTCAAAAATAATATTTGGGATTTGTGCAGTAAATTCTGTTAGGTGGAGATGAGGTACTGCTACTGCTAGGTCTGGTAGAATTACAGGGCCTTAAATTTCTTTAACCTCTCTGTTTTATGAAGACACATCAGTACTCTTGCCGTCCCTTCCCTTTATAGCTGAAAATACCCCAGTGATGTCAGTAGAAGTGGAAAACAGCGGGAATGATTGAAATTTTAGACTGATGTGATTCATTGAAAGATTCCTTAAACTGTAGTCCAGTCCTGACAAGGACTGTTCTGTTTCTTGTGCAGATAATACAATAGTTAGAGCTGTCCAGTTCTGGGCTTCCCAGTTTCCCCTTCTGGGGTCCCCTCTGCTCTGCTCCCCTCTTTGGCAGGGGGCTGGAGGAGATGGTCTCCAGAGGTCCCTTCCAACCCCATAGCGTTCTGTGATTCTGTGAAATCAGAATACAGACACTTGAAAATGTAGAAGAGGCTTATTTAATTTGCAGCAGTAACATGGTTCAAGCCTTAGCTGGAGGTTTAACTTCTTTTTTCTACAAAAAATAAACTAAGCTATGAAAATTAAGGCTGCCTTTGAAAATTTAATGAAACTTAAAAATTGGGAGGAGACCCAAAAGAAGTTTTCTTCATATTTAATCACGGTAAATTATTCATTTTGTGGAGCAGAAGGCTGTGAACAGCACTTCTGAAATGTAAAAGAACCCAGCCATCAAAGAATAGCCATCCAATCTAGAAGTAGGACTTGCAGAAAAATATGTTGTGATTTCGTTCATTTGAAAGTACTTGAAGAACTGACTGCAGTAGTTAGCTGTATGAACAGTCTTCTTATTCCTTTCAAAAGAGAGGTCTTCAACTGTTCCATTTTCTTACATAGACACCAAGCAGGATGGTTCCCCTTTAGGCAAGAGGGAGGCCAGCACCAGGCAGCCAATAATGTGGAAGTGAACCGTGATGGGCAACATGCAAATAACCCTGATCTTGAAGAGATGGTAAGAGCCGACTCGTCTTGTGAGACTCCTGTGTATTTTATTGCCCAGTAAAGCTGTAGTGCCTGGAGAAAAAGTCACCTTCCATGAAACGTAGTGGTTTTAACTGGAAAACTTTCAGCGTTGGCCTCGGTGTTGTGCCTGCTGCTTAAATTCTGTGTTTTCCCAGTCTGACAGTTATTGATTGTCTCTCCTTCAGTCTCAGACTGTCTTCATGCTAGTTGTTCTTCAGGAGGTTGTTCTGGGAGCAGGTGCTTTGTGTAGGAAGATACTGCTGGTTACCTTGTGTCAGAGCTCTGAAAAGAAGCAGTTGAATTGCTTCAATTTCTGTTTTTTAAAGGAACGACTTATGGATGATGGGATTGATGAAGAGAGTGGAGAAGACGCAGGTGAAGATGCCAATACAGAGCAGCAGCCTGGTTTCATGGCTTCTGCTTGGTCCTTTATAACAACCTTCTTCACGTCGCTCATCCCTGAAGGGCCTCCACAGGTTGGCAATTAAAGTGGAAAAGGAAGTGTGTTGGGCAACCTCGGTAGCGCTAATCTCAGTGGAGCAGATCCTAGAGAGTGTTTTAAATACAGTGCAATTTCTGAAAATTTATAATGTTATCTTTTTGATCATGGTGTACAAAAAATGTGTATTTCTTTTTTTTTTTTTGGCTTTCTCATGCATTGAATATTTTAAGCACAAGTGGACTACTAAATGCTTTCTTTAAGATTCTTCTTTTTCTGAAGAATAAAATGTAAAGATAATGGTCTTCCATGTCTTACTTTAATTTCAGATGTGTATTATACTGAGGCAAAAGGCTTGTACTTAATCTGCACCATTACCTCTTTAAAGAGCTGTTGAAAAATACGAATGTTGACAGACCTTCCCAAATGCTGTCTATTCATCTGAAGAACTTTTAACGTCTCTTGTGTTAGTTTTATGCAGTGTATGAATTATCGCTCAGGATTTGGAGTTTATATAATTCCTGAAAGAACGCTGTAAACACAAGGATTACTTGTTAATGGCATGTTGTCTTCATGCCACAAAATACCAAAGCCTCTTCTTGGTACATCTAGAGAGCTAAAAGCTTTTTCTTGAGGCTATACTGAAGTTCATTCCAGTTGGAGAGGTTTGACAGCTCTTCAAAGACAGTTGACAGTGATGGGATAGACCTTAAATGTTTGATACATACAGTGCTTTTTAAGAAAAATATAACTGTACTGGGGTAAAACATGTACATTAGGTTTTTTTTAAATAAAACCTGTTACGGTAACTCTTTTGGATGTTTATATGCATATTTGAATGCAAACGACTAAATAGTGCATCATTGAGGATGAGGATATGATTGATTTGAGAGTGGAATAAAGTTATCATGGTGGCATTACCAATATTGATCGAAGTGGTGTGTTTGTAGCCGCGCATACACCGTTACAGGGGTGATCTCAGCAGCATTCCTAAACTTTAAACTGAGAAAAGGAAAATTGTGCATGAGAAATAGTAGAGTCTGTTTTCAGTTGCTTTCTTTAATCATAGGCAAGAGGATTAGTTTATTTTGTTCCTAATTTGGAAGTTACCATGTGTTATTTAACTTAAAAGAATCCTTGCAGCCATTTTTATATTCCAACCAAAAGAAAGCTTATCCAGTTTTCTAATTCCCAGAAATTAGAATTAGGGGAAAGCTCTTAAATAGGTCTGAACAAGTGATAATTAAGGGTTTATTTTTTTGCTTGCTCGTGTCAAATAGCTGTAGCTATGCAGTGAAGTTTTAAAGATTAAAAGAATTTTCTTTGGGTTTGCACTCTGAAAAGTTTGTCAGGATTTCTAGGCCTCAATGAGAGATGATTCTCAATTGGAAAAAAAAAATTTGAATAATGCTTTTAAGTTAAGCAGCTTAAATGGAATGCTTTTTTGAGTTACAAAATGATTGTCGTTAACAAATCTTTCATGAGGAGAAATAGATACCTAAGTCTTACAAGCATCAATTATCTTATTTGCTCTATAGGCAGCAATGATGAATAAATCATGTTTAATTATGCTGGTTTACTCCCGTGTTATTATGGAGAGCTGCTCTCAATTTAGGCTCTTTACTACATAAACATAGAATGTGTAGACCTTAACCAAGAAATGTTACCCTTTTAAATTTGGTGGGTGGGTCTAACTTGACTGGCAGTTAAGAACTATTACCAAAACTTCTATTTTTAAAGGAACGGCACAGAGTGGCTGTCTTGGATGTTAGAAGACTTCTTTCTGGAACACACCGAGGAGACTTCATGCTTTTGGCGTGCATATTCTCCCTCCTCCTTCCCCAAAATTGAGTTTTTCTTTTTGTTTTAGGACTAGTTAGTGGACCTGTAACCTGTGCAGTCACTGGTATCCATCTCTTAGCAGCTCTTACTTGCTTCTTGCTGTCCTCATTGTTCAGGTTTCTTTTGTTTTCCAGGCTATAGGAGGCAATTGGCGGTAGCTCTCTACTATTAGCAGAGAACATTAAAAAAGTTTCTCATATGCTGTGAGCCCTGATTTGGTTAAAAAGCATAGAATTGTTACTGCTTGTTTGTATTCAAGGATAAATTTGTTTACACGAGGTTGAGAGAGTGAAATGGGAGATCGTGTCAGTTTAGACAGAGGGGGATCCCGGGACTTTTAATCGGGTTGTAGAGCTGGAGCAGTGAGTTGAAGAAGCCAGACTTCCATGAGAAGATTTTAAGGTCATTGAACCTCCCAGCTTCCAGAGCCTTACCAAAAGTCCAGAGAAGCAAAGCAAAAAGGTGATTACTAAGAAAAATGAGTGAGAAATAAGAACGAGATATGAAATATTACCAGAAGTAGTGAAAAAGCTGGAGGCAGAGGAAAGCAAATGGGAGGAGCAGATATAAGAGGACATGATCATGAATAAATACAGAGTAAGCATCAAAGAGCAGACTGAGGTAAGAGAGGTGCTTTTTTTTTTTTCTTTTCAGAAGGGGAAAGAGCTTGATAAAAATTAGATGAGGTCTTTGTTTTACGGGTTTCTGAGCAAGTCAGATATAGAATTGATCAGCATGAAATATGTGTCAGGTGATGATTGAATAGCAATGAGACCCCTAGGAAAACGGTTGTTTTGTCTTAGTTCCTACAACAGGAATACACTTACGTAGCATAAACCAAAACGTGTTGTGCCTGGCTGTAGGCAAAACTAAGATGCTGAGTTGTAGCAAGCCTGCAGGGTGGGATGTAATAACAGGCCTGAGGGTGAAGGCAGTGTAAGTGGTTCTGTAACATACCTGTGCATCACCCACTTCAACAGCTTTGAATACAGAAAAAGTGATTAAAATTCCTTCTTTCCTTTACCTTACAGGAAGAGCTGAAATGAGAGAGACCCTACATTTAGAGGAAGTCCATGTGTCTAATGGGAAGTCTATTCCAGCACCTGCAAGAGCTTCACTGTGTGTTGAGGCAGAGACAGTCACTCTAGAAACAGTCACAAGGTAGAAGCATATTCCATATGAAACACTCCTTGCTGTGAGGAAAACAGCACACAGATGAGATGGAGGAGGTGTATGGGAAGAGTAATGTCCACTCCTCTTTTCTGTGATCTCTGTCTCGTGCTTCCTTTAAAAAAATTATTTTGCACCTGATCTATGTCCCTACATACATCTGCTTTGGGGGTTGGAGCTCGAAGATCTTTAAGGTCTTCTGGAGAACAGGTCTCATGAGGAGAGGCTGGGGGTGTTCAGCCTGGAGAAAAGGA
>BJBW01006234.1:0-11660 GCA_004320125.1 Scolopax mira
CCTTGCCCAGCTCTCCAGCCTGTCCAGGTCTTGCTGGATGTCAGCATTATGTAGTTTCTTCCAGTCTGTGCTTAGCACAGCAATGTTCATGTTTCAGATATGTCAAAGTTACAGTGTTGTCCTGGTTTCAGCTGGCAAAGAGTTCATTTTCTTTCTAGAGATTGCTGTGAAAGGAATGACAACAATGCATGTTGTTTTAGTTCTTGCTGAGCAATGTTTACAGCTTTCAAGGACTCTTTCCAGCTTCTCATAGATGCTGAGAAGATGCATAGACAGACCAATGGAATGACCAATGGAACATTCTACACCAGAGGTGTCATGCTCAGTACATAGATATGGGTGGTCACGGGGAAAAGCCCCAATCACCAGCGATGCCAGTTCACTGGGTGGTGAGAGTGACCTTGTTGTTGTTATTATTATTACTGTTGTTGTTGTTATTTTCCTTTTCTCTTATTGTTCTATTAAACTGTCTTTATCTCAACCCACAAATTTTTTGCCCTTTCCTTTCCCCTCCTTTTCTCCCTCTTCTCCCTGCCCTTCTCGGGGAAGGAGGAGAACTGTGTGAGTGGCTGCATGATCATAACCCCAGCTGTCCAAAGAAACAGGAAAAAGGAACAAGATTCGAAAATATGTGTAGTGTCTTGCTTCTTTTGTTTTAGGAAAATTAAATTTGAAGCCTCCTTAAATCAGCTAGTACAAATTAAGTATACCCACACCTAACAACACATAAAACAACAACAACAAAGCATAAAGGCTAACTTCATTAGCCATGATTTTGGTTTTGTTTTCTCACTCACATCTTTTAAGAAGACGTCCTTTTACGGTTGGTTGAATAATTGTTATTTTGTACATTTCTTCTAAAATTCATACTCTTCTAATAGACTCATCTTGTGAAATAGCACAGGGACGATTAACTTTCTCTAGATAGCATTGGAAACTGTAAATAGGAAAATAACCAGTGGCCAAAAATTAATTGCTACATTCTTTTCTTGGTGGCTGGAGAGAGTACGCATTGCTGTCTGAATGTAGTATGTGGGTGGGTAACTGGCTGAGAGGCCAGACCCAGGTATTTAAAAGTTCCTTTTCAAACTGGCAACCTGTCGGCCACTGGTTGGGCATTGCATGGAACACTAATTGAAAAGCAAAACGCTGCAAATAAATAAAAGTATGTGTCACGAAATAAGCTTTTAATTTTTTTTCTCAAACTTACAAGTAAATACCTTTTACACCTAAGTATTTCCAAGTTAATTGTGCCAAACACTTATACTTTATCCTTTATTTTAAAAAGCAAGTAAGTTCCCAACCTGATGTATTTCCTTTGGTAGGAAAGGCAAATAATTCATTTCAGCCCTTAGGACATATCCATTTCACAATTCCTAGTTTTGTGTTTGAAATGAAAATGTGTTTTGTATAAAAACTTGGCATTCGTTACCCAAGCAGGAAGCTTTTATGCTAAACTTTGTTTTGTTGTTACTTCACAATCTGAAAGCCTGTGCCTGTCCTGAGGCAGTGCCTTCCGTGACGGTGCTTTGTAAACTCCAAGTAGGAGCTGGTATCTCGTACTTGACAGGCACACAGGGGTTATAGTTTCCTCCTGGAATTCTCAAATGCTAGCATAATGGATGTCCAGACAAGGAGTTTGCAGGCCTGTGTTTGAGAGGAGTTCCTGCCAATCCTGTAGTGAAGAGTTGCCAGACCTTCATTCTGCATGTGTACTATAGTTTTTAGGTTGTTTTTTTTTTTTCCTTCTCTTTTTGGTAACTTTTGCAGTGCCTTTTAAATTCTTTATGGGTGCTTTATGTGTACTATCACCTCCCAGCACAGCTGTATTGTCAGGTTACTGTTAAAATGGCACGTGAAAAGTCCAGTTCCTATGGCTACAAGGAAGAAGAATGAGCAAATGCGTTGCCTAGAATTGTGAGCTGACCTGAGCACTGTCAGCCTGCCACCAAGATTAAATTGGTCATAATTTCCCACGCAAAAATAGTTCAGGCCCTATGAAATTGCAGGGTGGCAGTTTACCTGGGGTAGAGCTGCCTATCATCCTGCTACTGCATGGGACAGAGAGGTTTCAAATGTTCCTTCTTGTTTTGAAATTGTTTACACGCTGGAGTGCCATACAGGTGAGTTAAAGGCAGTTCTAAGAGATTTAGGAATATGTCTTCTGTATAATGCCAGTAGTCCCAGTGAAGCTTAGCGGAATTTAGATGTTCAAGTGACACTGGAGCTTTTTTTCTTCAGGGTGCATCTTTAAAAATAAAATGAATCATTAAATGAGTACATTTTTAAAGGACAGCAGTTCCTCACAAAACTGTTTGTCATTTTAATATAAAATAGTCTGTTAATGTACTCAGAGCAAAGTATGCTGTTTAGTACTTTTAAACAATGCAACAGAAATTTCTCTTCATGAGATGTACTTATCTCTGTAAAACCAGAAAAATTTATTTTAAAATCAATGTTGTTTTATTTTGCGCTATTGTGTCTGGATTTATTCTTGTTTTTTTATCAATGCGGTCTTCAACAATGTTTAATTTGGTAATACCTCATACTTTAAATCCTGAAGCTCTCATTAGCTAATTGTTTTAATGCCTACATGTTTGAAAATTCCAGTTCAAGCCCTGTGAATGATAAAAAAGGGATCTTTTGGGGATTGCATGTTACTCAAGTTTTTTATTGGCTATGGGGAGAAACAGCTGGTTCTCCGTGAAATGCAGGTTAAACAGAGCAACCTGCTTAGTATTTGCAATCTCTTTATTGCAAATCATGGATGCAAACTAGTTCACACTTTTGAGCCTGTATCTGAGATAAAGGTACACATATTAAATACAAAACAGTGTTTCTAGTATATAGAAGATTGGTAGAAGTGTAATGATAATGGCAAAGGAATGGTGGTACCATATTTCACTGGCATGTTTCAAACCTTAATTCAGATGCTTTTAAATTATGACCTATGAAAACAGATGAGAGAGGGAGATTGTGTATTGATACTATTAGCATCTAACATGAAGAACATCACAGAGGTCTAATATTTTGCTGCTTTGGAACAGATATGTCTCTTATTACCTTCTGAGGAAAATTCTGTGTGTATGACCAAGTACAGTTGTGTGAGTCTATTTTTTAATTATTATTTCCTGGAAGAGCTACTGGGCATTTTGGAGCTCAACACTTTTCTGCTAGTAATGTTTTCTGTAATCAGGCTCTGGTTTTGAACATTTGACAGTTTTCATTATGGCCAGTCTCAAGGAGATCAGTAAGTAAATTTTATTCTAACTGTGTGGTTTGTGTAAGTACATATCTAGCTAGCATCTGTTAAAGCAGTTGAATGACTTCCATGCTAAGTCGAAAGCTGAGTGCAATCCCTAACTAATGTCTATTTTACCTAGTGATTTACCATTGCTAGGAGTAATTGTGTGGCTATATGTGGACATAAAGTACATATTTTATCACTTTTTGCTTTGTGAAACTCATGTGTCCAGGAGTTATCTGTGTTCACATACGCAGTTCAGGGACTTGTGTAGAGGTATTTTTTTGTGCTCATGTATTGGAAATATTTAATTCTGAGTAAAATAATATTCTGGGTCTGGAGTGGGGGAGTTGGTTCTTAAGTGCTATACATGATGTATATTGAAAAGATTAGCTATAGACTTGTTATATGTAAGGGCCTGTATGGGTCTCCAGGCTCTATTTTTTTTCACTGCAATTTGTAAATTCTAGATCTGAGTTATAGTAATTTCCTTAGGAAGATTAAAGCTCTGTGTTTCATGAGCACTGATTTATTATCCTCGCTTTCTCTTTGATAAGACCCATCCAGCTGTGCTCAGTTTAATGCAACAGGCACAGGAAAGCAAATATTAACAGGCTGACATATGTTTATATTCTCTAGGAGCCAGAGTAAGAAAAGATAATTCTCACTATAAGTTCTTGTATTCATTTTTTTGGGGGGGAAATGGAGGCTTCTATTGCTTTGTGCTTTGGGTTACTATTAATACAGTTTTTTATTTTAATATTAATTCATTTTAATTTTTATTACATATTATTATTTCTTTTTTATTTATATAATAATAAAGAATAATGATATTCACTATATATTATTATATATATTATTATTATATTATACATTATATATACTAATATATATGATATTATATACTATTATATATTATATATTATATTATTGTAATATTATATATAATAATAATGTTATGTAAAAACAACCACTAATTTATTATATTTCACCATTTTAATTTATTATTAATTTTTATTTTAATATTTTAATTAATATATTAATAATAATAATAACAACTGTTTTGTTTTCAGGTAATAGTGGTTTTGATTAAGCTTGTGACCCCAAATCTTGTCCCTTTTTTTTTGCCAGTTTACATGGGTGTAAATTACTGTATTTCAAATGGATATATTTTATTGTATTTACATGTTACTAGATACACTTACCAGTCTTCAAGTCTCTTAAGAAATTTTTAACGGTTTCTTCTTACACTTACAATCTTTTAAGAAGTTCTTTGGCCTCCTGAGTGCCCCTGAAAAGCAGCTCTCTTTCATAATATAGCTGTATTTCTTGGCTAAGGTGTAACTTTGCACAACACTCAGTATTAATCACAGTATTCACATAATAAATATTGGTGAAGGATTTCGTGAGGACTTTCAGCTATTAAAATTAAGCTCAAGAAAGGTTCAGTACCAGTAGGTTGTTTTGGGCTTCCGCTTAGATTCTTAGCATTAAACTCTTACTCTATTTCTTAGTTATGCCCTACAAGGTCCTGGTTTTTTTGAGGTTTGGCAGTGGTTGTTGTTTCAAAGCCTAAGTCTGAACTTAAAAGTTTGAACTGAACACACATTGGATATCTATGTTTGGTGTTCTCAGCTGAGGAGAACAGTGTAAGTATAAGGGACACACAAGCCTGAAGGAAAGATGATGTGTTAAGCGTGTACAAGTGTTATTTAATTTGATGCTTTAATTTAGTGATCAAACTTGTCATTGTGACAGTACCTGCTGAGATGTAAATCTAATATGGTCTATGAAATGGTGAGGGATATTATGGTCATAAGTGGTTGCAGATGGTTGGACAGGCATGTACCAGCATGTGGTTCTGTCCCACTGGAGAAACCAGAGTCATTGTCAAGGCACTGCAATAGCAAATTATTGTGGCTAATGTCAGATCCCCTGCAAAAGCTCTGGTTTTGACACCTACATACCCATTGAAGGACTGGATGGCATTATTCAGTGAAGACTAGCTGGGAATTCACTCTGATACCATTCAGGATCTGATCTACTGCAGTACTGTACTGGGACCTGCTTTGTTAGGTGCAGTGATTCGGTCCTGTGGGACTGGGAAGATACTCTGGTCTCAAATCAGCGATTTTAGATGTAGAGACAGAAGATGCAAGAAATATATCTCTTAGAGTCAAATTTATTTTTTAACGGCTCCCTGAAACAGCGAAACCAGGAAAGATAGGATTATCACCAGCCTGAATTAATTCACCTTTTCTTTCCCTTGCTAAACTATAAAATTCTAGCAAGGTGTAGGTCTGGTTCAGATGATTTTTCTAGGAAAGCACACAGAAATGAAGCTTACACCTGCAGATGCACAAGCTATGTAATTTATGTACACATCTGCATTCTTCCACACGCACCTCAAACAATGGGTGTTTGTCTTGGGGACATCTCACTCTAAAGCTGTGTACTTGTAATTAGCTTCAGGAATGTCCTACTCTTTTTTGCAGTGGTGGGAGACCTTGCTTGTGTACAGCAAATACATCGCCACATGGAAACCACAAGCAGGCTCTGTCTGCTTTTGTGTCTTCTGATGCCAAAGCTTGAACTGCATTCAGGAGATTACTGTGTTTCTTGTGTGGGAGCAACCTCACCTCTGGAAGTCATGCCTGGGTAGCACACGAATGGCAGGTTATTAGTTGAGGCATGGTGGTGTCCAAAAATGACTCTGCTACTTCTGAGTATAGTACCAAGTTAAAACTGTTCCAGTGTGTGCACTTGCTGGATGGAGTTTCTGCTATCTTGGTAAGTTCTCAACAGGTTCAATTACCTGCAGCAGCAACAGCTTGTTAAGTGAGGAAATGGGGTTCTTTGAAGCAGCTATGGGTAGATTAAGGTGCTGCTGCAGGTGAAATGAAAAGAATACCATCATCTACTTTTCTTGGGAGTTTAAAAATAACTTTGGAATAATTGCCCTATATTTCTTCACCCTTGTAAACAGTTAGCAACATTTTAAACTTCTTGAATGTAAAATAGAAAGACTAGAAACTTTTATTGTGTTTGTTAAAATTCAGGGAAAATTTCACTAAGATTTATTATTGCTGGTTCCTAAAGCTTTGCATAACTCAGTGCAAAGACAACACTTATCATCTTGTGCTCACAGTGGAAGATTGTCATGGTGTACAAAGCTCACAGTTGTAAATAGTGGCTGTCATCCTATGATGTTAAAGTTTGAAGTTATGTACTCTTTTCTAATAATATTTAAAAAAGAAAGCTGTGGGGTTGCTGATTCAGGGAGAAGAGAAAAAATGGAGGATAAGGACAGTCATTATAACTGGCAGTTACAATTGTTATGTGGGGTCTTTGGGTTTTTGTTTGTTTATTTCTCCTTTGACTAGACACAAAGTTTGTTTCTAGCAATCCATAATCTTATTGGCAGATTCCAAAATGGCTACCTGCTATCTTTTCTGATATAAAGTCAGTACTTTTATCATTTTTTGACCATCAGTAACTACATCGTACTGCTAATAAAAAAAAATCTCTAGAGATTAGTGGAAGGTCTGCAGTCTGTGGTCCAATAAACCTACACTAGATGTGGGTGGTATGCAGAACTGGATACACAGCAGCTGTGATTTGGTGACTGTTTCCATTTAGTCACCACTCCTCTGGGTAAGATCCTGTTCTGTCCATCTCTCAGAGCCCTGCAGGACCATCAGGGTTCAGGTTCTTCTTATGTCCTCTTTGTGACCCAAATAGCCTTTTCAAGATCAATGTTATTTTGGCTGAATGGAAGTTTTATACAAGGTGTTCCTGCCTCTGGGGACAGGGTTTCAGTCAACTTCCAAATTCTCCCTACCCCACTGCTGTGTTATTTTGGGCTGTGTTTTTATCCACACAGTTGTAGAATCACAGAGTTTTGGAGATTGTATTGCCCATGCCCCTGATCAAAGCGGGGCCACCTGGAGCAGGCTTCTCAGGACTGCGTCCAGGTAGGTTTTGAATATCCTCCAAAGACGGAGACAACCTTCCTGGACAGACTGGTTACATGTTCAGTCACTTTAAGATTAAAAAAAAGTTTTTCTTATGTTTAAACAGATTTTCTTGTATTCCAGTATATCCTAACTGCCTCTTGTCTTGTCATTGAGTGTAGTTTCATCTTCTTTACTCTCACTGTCTGATATTTACACACACTGGTAAAACCCTCCTTGAGACTACTGTTCCCTAGGGGAAACAGTCCCAGATCTCTCAGCCTTTCCTCATATGAGATATTATTACTGTACAGAATGGGAGACTACTTGTGATTTAAAGAGAAGTCAGGAGTAATTAGTGTGACTTTTTTTTTTTAAATTATTTCAGACAAGGGTCTAAGTTTCATATTAAGTCAAGAGAAGTTAGGGTGGGAAATTGTTCGTATCTTTCAGAAGCAGTTAGGCTCCTTCCTCCATGGGAACAAAAAAGAAAGTGATCCTGGTAGTTTGACTGATAAATTTTGGTGTGAAAATTAAATTTAAATCAAGTGCTTACTGTATCAACCTTTTGTGTAGTTCTGAGGAAGTGTTGCTAGATTAGTGTTTAGACTAGACCTCAAATAGATCTTTGGATAAAGCTCAAAGGCTGTGAATGCTGAGTGCTGCTGATCTCCCACTTCTGCTTTTTTGTTTTGTGAGTAACTTGGGCTTTTGGTTTTGTCCCATGTGTCACAGGTCTTGTCCGGATATTCCCACACCTTCTCTTGGGTTTGTGCCAAATACACATGTGAAAAGCTGAAGTTCAGTTCTCTGGTGACGATTCACAAGTGGTTTGTATTTTCACTGGTGGTCTAACTTTAAGAGAATAAGGATGCCAGATGTGTGTGACGTTTTAACTGCCCTTACATAATGAAGTAGAAGTGGCTTCTGATTTCAAATCTGGTTTCCAAATTCTCTGCTGTCTTCACAGCTGGTTTAATTAACGTGGAGAATGTAAGCAGTGGATATGTGATATGTGAGTGTCTTGATTGCATTTCACCTTGGTTGTGGAAAGATCTGCTGGAAGGACACAGAAGAGCTCTTCTGGCAAATCTAAGGCTACTTACAGATGCACAGTGCTTAGCTGCTGACTCCATAAAGTTTCTTTCAGATTCTAGCTAAACTTCCCAGTGTGGTGGGTTTTTGTTTTAATCTTTTTATTTGTAAGCACCTTTTTTACAACAGCATAAATATCACCAGCAGTTGAAATTAAGAGTGCTTGTCATATGCTGTCACTCATATTTTGCCTATTTATCATCTGCAGCTGTAGCTATGTAAAGAACAACTTTCTGTCCTTCTGCCACATTAAAAAAAATAATTGATGCGTTGTTACCATCTCTTCCTTGTAGCTAAAAAGAGCCCATTATCATGGTTCTCATAATTCTTCAGTGCAAGTTTGTGTTTCCTGTGATACTAGATCTGTCTTTAGTTTTAAAATAGTCTGGCAGAGTAGGGAAAGCAAGAAACAAGGAGAAGAAAGACTGAACATATATACAAAATTGCTGTGTGATGTGGATGGGGATAGAAGGAAATGCACATAATGTTTTAGTGGTGGTAACTTCCAGGTGTCCTAGGACCAAGGAGCTACAGCCACACTGGTACGCTAGACACGGTGGATCTGATATTCTGCTTGGCTCTCACAGATGCAGCAGTGGAGGTTGGCCTTGCCAAGTGGCAACGTTTTGCTGATCAGCTTTATGTGATGTGTTTCCATACAATGCAGAAAGTGAGTGTTGCTGTCACTGACTATGTAGAAAGGAAGTGTTGAGATTAGAGCTTTTTTGGGGGGAAGAAACAGTGAGGGGGCATTGCATGTGCTAAGCAAATTAAAAGGTGGTATGAAGCACAATCCTGTGTTTACCAGCTTTAATAACTTGTGTGCCCTAATTAACAAGTTAGTAGAACATGGTTTTGACATGGCTGTTGTGAAACTCAGGGAAGGAGTTCTGTTTGTCTGTAAACAAAGCCACAGATCAGTTGTATTGGTATTTTTTTAGAGGCTTCTGCCTTTAGAAGTCAGATGTGGACTTCAGGAACTACATTAACACAGCGTTAGTTATTATGGGTTTTTTCCTACAGTTATGGAGAATCATAAAATCATAGAATTGTCTAGATTGGAAGGCACCTTTAAGATATTCTAGTCCAACCATCAACCTAACTGATAAAAAGCCAAACCAAAAAAACAAAACAAAACAAAAGTCAGTTTCAGAGTATTGGGACAAACATTTGGGAAGAAAAGGTTTGTCCTACCACTGCATGTAAGAAATAGTTGTCTTTGTAGCAGTTATCAAGGCTAACTCTGGACAGAGAGTAGAAGAGATGAAACTCAAAGGATGAGTCTGATTGACATTTAATCATTTATGGTAGATGAGGCACTTAACTAGTTTGTTTTGGCACTTGCATTTGCACTGGAACTGTTCCTTCCACTAACAATTAATGGAGTATAGTCTAGCAGACAAGAACATGTATTTGGAGCTCTTGTTGTCTGATGGATTTTGTCAGTTTTAAACAAGATTTTTCTCATGTTTAATTTTTGTTCCTGCTTGTTACAGTACTTCCTATTACACATACAAGACCGAGAATATAAACTGTTTGTTACTGGCATAATCTGGGACATCCTGCACCAGCAAAAGATTTTCCATTTGGAAGCTGTTTTACTGTTTCCTTTTATTAAGTAGTAAAAAAGGACTGTTAAAATAAATTAAAAAGAAGATATTTAATTTAAATTAAGAGAATGCATTTGCATGCTGAAAGCTGGTTGTTAGCTATTGTGAGGATTGAGAGATCCCAGAAAACAGGGAAATTTGGTTCAAGGAAGAGCTATGAGCGTACTTTTTGTTCTTCTCCCTTAAACATGCATTTGTTCTGTCAGATACATAGTCCCAGTTTAGCTTAATGGAATGTGAAGCCTGGATTAACTCTGAAGTGCTTGTAGCCCACAGAGATTTGCTTACAAATCTCTTACAAGTGCAGCCACTTCTTCATTGCCAGACGAGGGAAAAGAAACATACGGCACCCATCAAAAGCACAGGTTGCAGACTCTCTGGCCCAGCCTGCTTCCCTGAAGAAAGAAAGACAATGGTACCCAGGAGGAAGCTGTGGCAGGATTAGAAAACTAAAGTAGTGGTGTAGAATGGTTACATGATTTCTTGTAGTCTACATTGGTGTTATGATAAATAAAAGGAATGTGCTTCAGTTTGCTGAAGTCAAAAGGTAGAATTTCCTGACTTTTCAAGAAAGATTCAATTCAGTGTGAATATTGCAAGTAAAAAAAGCTAGCAGATTTAGCTTTTCCAGGGATACCAGTACAAATACATTTAGAAGTTAATATACTTCATCAAAGGATAAACTGAATTATTTTAATTGTTTAGTAGGTGAAAAGCACAAGTTAACAATCATTGGATGAATTTGGGAGAAAGAGAAAAGGTGAGGGACAACCTCAGAAACTTCAGTATGTGTCTCTCAGATTAGTTCCTCAGTCTTATTTCTGTTGTTATTGTGCAGCAATATCTTAATCCTGAAGGATTAAGCAAGGATAGCAAGACTATCACAAAGTGAAGGAGCATTGCTGCGCCGCTCTATGCAATTGTCTCAGACTTACTAATTCTCTGCGTGCTTGCCTGTGTAAAACTTTTCATTATAAATTATGGCAACTTGACCTTCATTAGCATTTTCATGAAACTATTCAATAAGATGGCATTAAAATTCTCTTATTCATTTAGGAATTTCCATTTTTTTAAAAAAATATGAACAATATTCAAGCATTAGAACAGGCTGCCTGGGGAAGTGGTTGAGTTACCTCCCTGGAGGTATTTAAAAGATATGTAGATTAGGTGCCAAGGGACATGGTTTAGCGGTAACTTGGCAGTGCTAATTGGACTTGATGATTAAAACCTACTGGTTGGTGTTGATAATCTCCTTAGATTACTAGTGCGTTTTTTTTTTACTTTTTCACTAGTTTTTCTGCATTGTGTAGGAAATTATTCTGCTCTAGTGTAACTGCCAGCTTTACAGGTTTTGAGGATTTTTGTTTGTTTTGGTTTTGCTGTGACTAAAGCCAGCTGTAGTCCATCCAGTAAAGAGTGAGAGAATTTTTCCAGTTCTGTTCTGGGGCTTAGCATAGACTATTTCCACATCCCCACCGTATTTTTGCCTCTCACAGAAGCAATGAGACTCCTTGGTTTTGGATGGGTAGTTTTCTTCTGTCCACTTTTTCATTTAATCTCTGGGAGAGAGAGGGAGATGCCTATAAGTATCTAAAGGGTGGGTTGAAGGAGGAGGGAGTCAAACTCTTTTCAGTGGTTGCCAGAGAGCGGACGAGGGGCAATGGACTCAAGCTGGAACATAGGAAGTTCCACTCAAATATGAGAAGAAACTGCTTCACAACGAGGGTGATGGAGCCCTGGAACAGGCTGCCCAGGGAG
>BJBW01006234.1:11718-78844 GCA_004320125.1 Scolopax mira
GGCAATCCTGCTTCGGTGGGGGAGTTGGACTAGATGATCTCTATGTTCCCTTTCAACTCTAAAAATTTCAGTGAAATTCAGTGAAATGCGTAAACATGCAGACATGAAAAAAGAATTGCCCACGTATCTTTCTAGCCTATAATTTGAACCTGCTGTGCACAAATGCCTTAGGCTTTTCAGCACAGAGACTGCTTGGTGCCAAAAAGAATGAAAGCTGGTTGCCATGAGCCAGGTGGCAGAGCAAGTTTTGAAGGTTTGAGGATCAGCTGTCACAGCAGAGTTCTGCTGCCTCAGTGAGCCACCTGTATACATCAAAGGCAAGATGTGGTCTTCTATGGAGGGAGGTGGCTCTAAAGGGGCATGCATATCTTGGGGTTTGCTGTTATTGTGATTTAACCCCACGTAGTGACTCAGACGGCACAGCCACTTGCTTACTTCTCCCCCTCCCCAGTTGGAATGGGAGACAATTGGAAAAATGAGGAAAACTCATGGATCGAGATATGGAGAGCTTAATAAGTAAAGCAAAAGCCATGCACACAAGCAAAGCAAGGCAAGGAATTTATTCAACTGCTTCCCATGGGCAGGGGCAGGTGTTCAGCCATCTCCAGGAAAGCAGGGCTCCATCATGTGTAATGGTTACTTGGGAAGACAAATACCACTCTGAATATTCCCCCACCCTCCCCCCCTTCCTTCTTCCCCTAGCTTTATATGCAGAGCATGACATCATATGGTTTGGGATATCCCTTTGGTCAGCTGGGGTCAGCTGTCCAGGCTGTGTCTCCTCCCAACTTTTTGTGCACCTCCAGCCTACTGTCTGGTGAGGTGGGGTGAGGAGCAGAAAAGGCCTTGACTGCTTAGCTAAGACTGCTTGACTAAAACATTAGTGTATTATCAACATTATTTTCATCTTATGTCCAAGACATAGCATTATACCATCACTATACTAGTAAGAAAGTTAACTCTATCCTAGCTGAAACCAGAAGAGTAATAAAGGAACATCTCATGCCTTAGCATGTTCTGTGTACCACAGCTAGAAATGAGTGTGTGTCCTGGCTTCCAGTAACACGTTTACTGGGAATTTTAATGCAATTCTAATTTTAATCACAGTGTGGGTGCATTTCTAAGGAGTTAATAGCAAATTTGGTATGTTTTCCAAATCACCCAAAATGCTCATCTCAGATACACCTATATTTTTTTTCTGGGTATGTGGTATTTGTGAATGAGCACAGCCTGAGGCTCAGTACAGTAATGTTTTAAGGTTGCCTTTGCTGAAGTCAATCACCTGCAATGTACCCAGGAATTGTAGCCACAACACTAAAAGCACTTGGCAATAAGCACTGAGGAAGTGTTTCAGAAAGCCTGTCTTTGGTTTGTGTGTATGCTGCAGTCAGCTTAAAGTCAGTGGTTGGAACATATGAATGTTTCCTGAAACAGCTGCTGTTACAGTGATGAAAAAGCTTTGTATAAATGTGTGCATGTATATAGTTTATTTCCTATTTTATAACATCAAACTCGGTTGGAGCCTCTTGTTACTTCCGTCTAGTAATGATGTTTTACTGTTCACTAACTGCAGCATTCACTGTGTCATGGGTTAATCTGGAAAAGGTACTTGAACTAAAACAGTAAGGTATTAAAGTAAGGTATTGATCTGAAACACGGCACTTTGATGCAGGGAAAGACTCAAGAATAATAGATGTCATTGCCTTTCTCAACTGTCTCACAGTAAGTTACAAGGTAGGATTACTGATAATTGTATTTTACAGGCAAATTTTACCTCAACTTTGGTGTCTTTTTGGTGCAAATACAGTGTAAATTTGCCTCATCCTTCTGTTCCATAAATGAAGTTGCCAAAAGCTGGGTTACAACATGGACCAATGGCTCATATACATAGAGAGATGGCCTTGAATGGTCAACTTGAGTTTGAAGTGGGTGGCCTCTGTTCTGAAGGAAAGTATTTGGGGAATGTTCACTGTCAATCAACAGTAAGGCTTTCTATAAGAACGTACGGAGCAAAAGGAAGATTAGGGAAAATGTGGGATGATTGCTGCATGGGGCAGAATCCCTGGTGACAAAGGACATGAAAAAGGCTGAGGTACCAAGTACCACCTTTGCCTCAGTCTTTACTAGTAAAGACATCAGAAAAGTCTTCAGAAATCTAAGAACCTGGAGAGCAGGCAGAAAATGTGGAGCATGGAAGACTTAGCCTTGGTGGAAGAGGATCATGTTAGAGAAGAATTAAGCAAACTGCATGTAAATGATCTCTAGAAGTCCCTTCCAACTCTGTCAAATCTGTGAATCTGTAAAACCCTGAGCTGTGGTGGTTCAGTAAGGTTTTTGACACTGTGTCATAAGATCCTCACAGAGAAGCTGATAAAGTATGGACTGGATGAAGGTGAATTAAAAATTGAATGAGTGGCCAGGTGCAGAGTGGGGTGATCAGTGTCACAAAGTCTAGTTGGAGGCTAGTAACTAACAGTATACCCCAGGGATCAATACTGGGTCCAATCCTGTTTAACATTTTAATATACGATCTGTATGATAGTCCAGAGCATACCATCAGCAACGTTGCTGATGGCACCAAGTTGGGACGGGTAGGTGATAAACCAGAGGGTTGTGCTGCCATCCAGACCCCTAGGTTGGATGGCAGCACTCAACAGGCTGGAGAAGTGGGCTGACAGGAACCTCATGCAAATAAAAAGAGGGAAGTGCAAAGTGCTGCACCTGGGGAGGAACAGCCCCAGTCACCAGTTACTGTGGGGTGGCTGGCTGGAAAGCAGCTTAGCAGAGGGGACCTTGGGGTCCTGGTGAACACCAAGTTGAAGATGAGCCTTCAATGTGCCAATGCAGCAACAAAGGCTAATTGTATCCTGGGCTGCACTAGGAGGAGTGTTACCACCAGGTGGAGGGAGGTGAAGTGTTTGGAATGACTTCGAATAATGGAATGAAGACTAACTTTATCCTGAGCTTTCAGAGCACAAAAGACCAGAATGACCTAGAGAACTTCTGCTTTATATAATTGTTCCTCACTCAAAATTTACGTATTCAAGCTTTTTTGGTTTTTCTATTCCTGTAATTGAATAGTTTATTTGCAGTTATATTGTCACTTTCACCTTTATATTTATTAGCAGAAATAACATCAAAATAGTGAGTTATATAAGGGGTGCCAGTGCAGAAGCAGATGTTCAGCTGTATGCATAGCAGTAGTCCATATGGACTTATAAATCATTAAAAAAGAGTACTTTTTTTCTCTACAGAGCTTCTGATGGTGATTATTAAATATGTTTGAAGTTTCTCCCTCTGCTAATTTAACTTCAGAAATTGCAAAACTCTTATTCTTAATCATGTTCCCTGTCATCAGCAGGGGAAAAGTCACCAGAATGTTCTTTTAACATGTGGGATTTTAGAATGAATGAGAGCTGTTTCCCTGGTAACAGATGTGGAAGATGGTTCTGAATCCTACAGAATATGAATGAAGTATCTGAAATGCTGGGGTTTTTTGGGGGTTGGTTTTTTTTTGTTGTTTCCTTCTTAGCCCCGATACACACCAAATCTGTTTCTTTATATATTCATGGTGGATTTTTTTTGTATTGTTGGTTACTAAAAAGAGACAGATAATACTTCAAAATATTGCTTGCCACAGATCTCAGGAATGCTCATGGGTAAATGAACAAATGAACAAAAGAAGTAAAAACACATTTTATTTTTTTTTCTTACATTCCTACTGGAAGAAAACAAGAACTAACCATGTATGAGTCGTAGAGCTGAAATCTGCTTTGGCTTTTTACCAGGTCATGAAAAACACTGTCTTATCCCTGCCTCATAGTAGTGGAAACGGTTGTGGCTTTGTTTTCTTGTAACTGTGTGCATTACATTGTGAAGCTGATTTCAGCATACTTTTATGAAAGTAGTTAACAGAATGGGCAGAGTAATCCTCAAAGATTGCTGAACGACTCTTAAAGATATTCCTTTCTGATAAACCTCAAAAATTTCCTTTCTCTTCTGCATAATTTTTCTGCCTCTGTTGCTTTAAAAAACGTAGGGTTTTGTTACTCTAGCCTTACAAATTTTCAGCAAATCAGTTTTATTTACTTTAAAGCCATTTTTGTTATGCCCTCATTTGCTCACCCGCACCATTTAGTTCTGTAAATCAAAGTGTTAATCCTACAGTTTAGGATTATAGACAGATGTTTCCTTCTGTCAGTTGAACAAGGCTAACAACTGCAATACAAAATATTGCAGATCCTATTTAAATGTAGTTTAGTTTTTAATGCAAGCAACAAATCTAGTCTAATTACTAATCTAGTAAATGTTGGTATCTTTGTTCTCATAATTATTTCTGCCCATGTAAAGAGAGTCAGAAATGTGGCCTGTCATGAAGCCTTAAGAGCAGAGGCTTGAGGCTACTGATTTTTGCAGACCTGATAAATCAGCTATAGCTATAAATATGGTTCTGTCAGTGAGCCTTTCCAGTGACCACTCATAACTGGAGAAGGGGTTTAATACTGGATTCTACTGTAAAGATGGCGTCAAACATTACTTTTACAACTCTGTTCCTTACCTTTTTGTTTTACTTTGTGGCATTTTGACTTCATTGTTTTTATCATGCTTGACAATAGGGACAATTGGGAAGGGAATACCAAATTCTCTTGGTATTTGACTACAAGACTTGCTTATGCAAATATCCAGTGACTTAGTCACAGCTGTTGAGTGAGATCAAACTTCCACAAGAATGAAACCTGTTGCCATTCAGCAACAGTTGAAATATATTTGCTTACTAACTAACCTCACTAAACGTTACTAATTTACTCAGGTATGGCATGGGCAGGTCTATGCTATAAATAAAGGTATCATTGCCATTTGAGAGATGATAATGGTGAAGAGCAACTGGGATTCAGGATTTACAGTAGGTTTTATCACCTCTGCCAAAGCTGCTATTCTGTTGATCTTAATGGTACTAGGATTAGCAAAACTAGTCAGTTAGCTTTGCTCTGTCCTTAGCAATTACAGCCTTCTAGTTTTGTTGTGGCTGTATTCACAGTCTGCTCACTGACTTAAGTGGCACACAAAGTCCTTATGAGAATGAGAGCATAGACTTGTGTTGTTTGGGTTTTGTTTGGTTTTTTGTTCATTTTTGTTTTTTAATACCTTGTTTCATCCATAAAGAATTGAGATATTAGACGTGGAAAGAAAAGCTGTCAGGTGAAGGAGGAGTTAAAGATAGAGGAGATAATGGCTAAAACAGATATAATGTTTTCTTCCTTGAATTAACTGGCAAAATTCCAATATTTCTTCTTACTGAGAAAGTGGATTGGGGTGTGTAACACTTACCTATGTGGCAGTAAGTAGTTGGAAGCAGAAAAGAAATGAATGCTTGAAGGAGGATAGATGTGTGACCATTAACTACTGAATTTACATCTCACCTTCTGAGAATAGTCTGTCTCTTGGCCTACGCAGTAGAACATGTATTCCATATTTTGCCAGTAACGATTCAACAGATCATTTCCTGAAGGTAAATGTGGTAAAAGTATTCTGGGCAAGTGCTTACCACGAAAGTCACTAAGGTGTAAAGTACACTTTGCTTGGGTTTTGGGGATGTGGGTTTTTGTTTTGGTTTGCTTTTTATTTTTTACACAAGTAATCTTTTAAAACTTGTAATAAAAGAATTCAGCACCTATAAAGTGCTTCATTCTCTAATGCTTCTAGAATGAATGGCACTAAGAAGTGATTATGTACCTCCATGATGTATAATACATCCATATTTTATTTTTCTGTTTTCTATAGTTTCTGTACTACCTGCTCTTTATTACCCTATTACCATTTTCATTATTCCTAATGTAAAAACTATACTCCATTTTCTTAAGCCCCACTGCCTGAAGTCTTAAAACACAAGTTCCAATTTATATGTCTCCATTTGTTTTCCAACTATTTTAATTAAATAGATACTTGATCCAAATCTGATCGTGCATGCAGTTCCGTCCTGAAATGTAGTTATCTTTGGCTTAATATCTCGTAAGTATGCATATTGACATGACTACTCCACATTCACTCTTTTTCAAAGCCGTGCCACTTTTTAAACATGCTTTAAAATGTCATCTCTGTCAAGATGTGCTTCAAAAGCCTCATTTCATGTTAAGCTAATGAGCCCTGAAGATTTTTTTAGATTGATTATTGAGAATGGGGAGACAACGAGCAAGCATTATTGGATTTGTACAGAGACGCTGTATTCTGGGTTTATAATAAGAGGCACAGCTAGGCATACAAGGAGTTTCTGGAAGGAAGAATACAGAAGGAAGGCTGTGCACTCTACTTAAGGTCAGGGTAGGGAGCACAAAGCTTTTCAATCAACTGGGGTTCAGGGTTATGAGACGTTAAGGGGTAAAGTGGCATGGCTCCCCTTGTTATTTGTGTATTTCGTGCCACTATCTAAATTACTTCAAGAGGCAATTTTTGTTTTCTGTATGTTGATACAGATTAGATAAATCAGATAATAATAATAAAACATTAGTCTTAAGTTTCTTAAAATACTAAATTTGATACAGGAAGGGAAGAACTCTAGCTTGGATTACAGATGAAGATCTCTTCAATCTTGACTTCATCTACCATTGGTGTTTGTGGGGCTTGGAAAAAAACATCTTTCATTAAAAGCTGAAATTAGATTTTTTAAATTTAATTTCACAGCATTGTTACGTATCCCTGACAGTGAAGTTAACAGTTGCACAAGGGTTTTTCTTTAACTCAAACTTTAGTAGAGGGTACTGTTGTAATATGATAACACTGTTTATTCTGAGTTATATAAAAGCTTAGGCTAGAAATTCAGCCTGGATTAATCAGAGGGTCTTCCTCTGAAATATAAGGGTTCCACTGGCAGTGAAAAAAGGTGGTGGTGGGTTTTTTTCGTTTGTTTTGTTTTTAAAATGGACTGAATTTGAATTGTATTTATGTTGACTTCTTAAATCTGACATGCCAGGACTGCCTTTCTGAGGGCTGTGATATATAATGTAACATCAGCATTTGACTAAAACAAGTTCTTCCAGGAATTTGTTTCAGATGTATTCTAACATATATCTATGTTCCATCTCTCTCAAGTAAACCAATGCCAAACTTAAAGACATCCCAAACACTTTTTGAAAGAGCACCTATATTGATCTTCTTTTTTTACAGGAAAAATATTGAATATTTCTTATTACTTGTTTAAAAAGCAATACATAAACATATTAAAATGCAGAATACTTGCCTAGGGTACCTGGGTTTTGCTTGCTATTACTTTTAATGGTTGGAGCCTTGCAGTTGCATGATCTTACATTAAAGTGTGGTCTGAAATACAGTATGATGAGGTGGGGACTCAGTATTTTCTTGCTTTGTTGTATCTGAAGATGTTATGTTCAGAGGAACTCTTTCCTCTTTGTGCTGATATGTTTTCGACATCTAGTGGTACTAGGTGTAAATTACTGAAAGTTTGTTAATGGGAATACTGTTTTCCAGCAGTAAATTCTTAGTGGAGAAATGGAGAAATGTAGGTCAGCCCAATGGGTGTTAAACTTCTCGAAAAATTACAGTGAAGGTTTTAAGAAGAAAGTGTAATGGGTATTTTTTACTCATGTATCATCCTTCAGTTGGAGAAGAACAAGAAAATGTTTTCTGTGACGTTTTTATATAAAATCTCTGTGTGATAGGAATGGATGTGTTCAGTCACATCACACTGATGCCGAATAACAGGAAATACGGAGAAAATGAAAGGTATTGTGGGAAAGAGAATTTTTTCTGTTCAGTGTTAGTCAAGTTACAAAGGGTAAATGAAAGTTACCAGAGGATATCATGAAAGTAGGCAGTGAAATGGCCAATTAAGTTAATTCTAGGTCAGTATAAAGTAATGCAGATAAAGAACAACTAGCACATGCTCTCTCTCTCCTGTAATTACTTACAGTACATATAACATCATGATGCCACTTCATAAATCTAAGTTTTGGCAGCATCTTAGCATTTGAAGTTTTAGGACTCTAGTTATATCTCAGAGGTTAAAAAAATGAGAAAGCTTCAACAAAGGTCAAAGGGATGATCAAGCTATGGAGAATCTCCCTCCTGAGAACTGAATTGACATGGTGAGGACTCTTCAACATAGGAAAAGTACAGATGAAGATGAATATGTGTGGTAAATCGACCTTGGATGACCTTCAGGTGTCCACCAAGCTGCTCTATCACTCTCCATACTCACCATAACAGAGGAGAAAATACGATGAAAAAAAAATCATGGGTCAAGATAAGCACAGGGTGATCACTTACCCTTTACCATCATGGGCAAAATGGACTCAACTTAGGGAAGTCTATTTAACTTATTGCTAATCAATAACAGAAGAACAGTAAGAAGTAAGAAGAAATCATTAAACTCCTTCCCCCCACCCTCTCCCTTCTTTCCAGGCTCAACTTCACCCCCTAGTCCTCTTCTACCTCCTCACCCTGAGCAGCACAGGGCATGGGAAATGGGAGTTGTGATTAGATTGTAACACTTCATCTCTGTTCTTCCTCCCTTCTCATGCTCTTCCCCTCCTCCAGCATGGGGTCCCTCTTACAGGATAATCCATCATAAACTTCTCCAACATCAATCCTTTCCAACCGCCACAGTTCTTCAGAAACTGCACAGCATGGGACCACTTTCATGCTGTGTGGTCCTTCAGGCACAGACTGCTCCAGCGCAGGTGCCCCTTGGTCCTGCTAGCAGTCTGCTTCTACATGAGCTCTCCATGGCCTGATGCTTCTCTGAAGGCATGTCCAACTGCTCTGGAGGGGGGATCCTTCATGGGTCACAGTGTGGATATCTGTTCCACCATAGTTCTCCATGGGCTGCAGGGAGACAACCTGTTCCATCATAGTCTTCTTCAGGTGATCTCTGCTCCAAAGTAGAGATCAGAGATGCCTAGAGCACCTTCTCCCTTCCTCCTTCCCTGGTGTCTGCAGGGCTGTTTCTTTTATGTTTTCTCACTCCTCACTCACACAGCTGTTGTGTGGCTTTTTTTACCCTTTCTTAAATGTGTAACCACAGAGGTGCTACCAGCATTGCTGATGAGCTTATCTTTTGTCAGTGACAGGGTTGCTCTTGGAGCTGGTGAAACTGGCTCTGTCTGACATGGAAGCTTTTTCCTCACAGAAGCCACCTCTTCAACAACTCCCTGCATCCCTGCTTAACAACACCTCGCTATGTAAGCTCAATACAGTATGATAGAGGTAGCAGAGAAGGATGGGGGGAAGGCTTTCAGAATGCAAGAAATAGAAATGAAGCTGATGGATCCATCCAACAAAGGATGTATCATGAGCGATAGAGCTCTGAAACACCTTACTAAAGTGTGGAAAGGATGCAAAAAATTTCCATGGCTTTAAGGAAAGACCTGCCCAAGTACTACCAAATAGGTAGCACTCAGCTAATGACTTCTAGGCTAAGTCCTAACTTTTAAAATGCAGGGAGGGTTCTGTGGATGAGGTGTCACACATTTCGGCCCTTTTTACTCTTTTCTTGGCTGCTACTTAGAAACTTGGTTGGAGATGGGACTTCCTGAATGGACCCACCTCCTATGATAGGATACTTATATACATATCTTTTACCAAAAAATCCTCCCAAACCCAGCAATACAAATTTTTTTTACTAAAACAATATAGATTATGGAGAATGGACAATTCGGAAATTAAAGTATAGTTAATGGTGACTCTTATGCATGCTCGGATAAGGTGTACATCCTTCTATGTTTATTTACAAATATTCTTACCTGCCAGGATTTGCAAATACAATACTTTTTTTTCTCTCTCCCCTCTTTCTTTTCCAGGCACAGGTGAAAGTGGCAAGAGTACATTCATTAAACAAATGAGGATTATTCATGGATCAGGTTACACAGAAGAAGACAGGAAAGGCTTCACAAAACTGGTTTACCAAAACATATTTACTGCCATGCAAGCAATGATCAGAGCCATGGATACTCTCAAGATACAGTACACATCCAAAGAGAATGAGGTAAGCTAGTACAAAGAAAATTCTGGTTTCAGCCTATGAAATTTCAGTTTGTACACTAATTGTCTGAGTCGTAACCTTCTACAGGTAGAATCTTCAAAATCCATATGTCTTGTAAGGAGTTTGGTGCCCCACTGTATGATTCTTCAGAAAAATGGGGAGTTCCTAGTGGAAAAAGTGGCAGAGCAATCAGGGATAGAGCTGTCTAGAAAGGGAGAATTTTAAAGTTGCAAGCTGGTAATAAGTCCAAAAAAAAAATGTTGTAGCATTAGCCTATGTGTGATAGGAGCCTGGTTTGTCAATAGAGATCCAGAATGAAGAATTCTGTGTCTGAGAGGAAAACGTCAGATCTGCTTGATGATGGTAGGCTTTGAAACACACCACCAGCAGCCCTTTTATCAATTTGGTAGCAAATTTTATGGACTTACTAATTTGAAAATGTAGAATGTCTTCTACAGCTCTTTTTTAGTTTCAATTGCATTCTTTGTTTCGGTGCTTATGATTATACAACTATACACAAAAATTCTGTTTTGGTTAAATCAGTTGTGTCCTTTGCATTACAACTCTTGTATCAGTAGCTCAAATATAATGAAGAATATGTAAGCAAATTATTGGGTAATAAGTGTTTAAATTGAGGGCTCTCCAGTTGGTTAAATGTCAGTTTTAAGATAGGGAAGACTGTGTGGGAACTGTCAAGGCAGAAATAATTTGCAGAATTTATGGGTTTATTAAGTATTATGTATTTATCAAAATACAGTTTGATAGCCTACTTTTCATTCAAAAATATGATTGCATATGAACAATACAAAAAATTATAATCAGAATTTTTATTATTTAATTTGGTTTCTGTTATTTATTCTCCTTAGAGTTATAGAGAAGAGGGACAGAAACATTTAAAATAAAGGTATGGGAAATTAAAATTATCTTATTTTTTGTCACAAAAGAACAGATGGTGTCAGCAAAAACAAATTTTGGACTTCAGAGAGTTGGGTTATTAGGGTAATTCTTTCCTACATAAGAAGAATATTCTGAGGGTTAATAAGTTGCTGTTTGTGAAACACCTTTAGATGCTTAAGAAGGTGGCAGCTACAGAAACAATAAATGTGATTGTGAATATCCTTCATCCTAATTCAGATGTGTATATTTGATGAAAAATGTTGGTAATCAAAATCTACTTGAAGAAATACATTTGCACTGCCTGTTACTGAGTTTTGTTTGGCTTTTTTTCTTCCTATTAAGAACAAAATATGAAGACTTAATTAGCAGTAAAGTTTTTTTCATTCTGGGCTCTGAGAGCTGAGCTGGATATGTTCCCATAGCACGCCATTCTAAATTGTCGTCTTGATGATAGCTGTACTGCCAGTGTCTTTCAGATTCAGAAGATTATAATGCTGGTTTACAGTTGTTGGAGAGAGACAGGATTTGGTCTTGTACTGCTTTATTAAAAGTAACAAAGTGCTAAGGCATAAGAACATGATTTGGCAAGCTCAGCTTCAGTGGCATTTAGAAAGCAAAGTAATTTTTTGCATGCACACAGAAACACTCTTGAGAGACAACGTGAAAATAACTATACGTCACTCCAATCACTTTGCAGAAGACAACTGCATTTTAATCTTTCATTTAGGTGATGAATGTAATGAGAAGTATCCTCTTGTAATTGCCTTTCGTTAAAGGATTTAAGCCTGTAATGAAAAACCGTTGACAGCAGCAGTAATAAGCAGAGTTGTGATTCTGCTGCCATAATTGTACTGCACAGGTGTGTCTAATGTCTCCACATTCTAGTATGCCCATCTTGATGGTGTGTCTTCTCTTACCTGAAAAATGTATTTTCCTCTGGCCCTCTTATTATTTTGTTTGTTTGTTTGTTTGTTTTTCATCTATCCAGCTAGTGCCTTGACCAGGGCAGGTTTTCTTCTCTACGGGCCCTGGAATTCTTTGCCTACCAAATATCTTCCTTTAATGTTTTTGTAGCAAAGAACAGATTGTTCTGCTCTGATTGTCTCTTCCCTATTAGTGTGACGTGTGAAAATGAAAATCCCTAACTCATATATGGACAGAATGTCCAAAAAGGCCTCTAAATCCTCTTAATGTTTGCAAATAAAAGCACACTTTGTAGAATATTTTTAAAGAGGTTTCCTATTGCAAGTTTATGAGTAAATCATCTAACTTTCTATAGATGCTGCCTTGAGATAGGAAAGGGTTTTGCTTTGTACTGATTTGAAGTTGCTTGGATCAAACATTTATCTATATAGTCATACTTGACCTTTAACTCTACCTGAGTAGTCAATTTTTAATTGAATTTCAGGTGGTGTGTTCTTTGGGATACTTTGTCTTATCCTCAGTTTGAAGTTGGAAGGTATCATAGCATGTTCTGAAAATATTTTAAGAATAAATCCTGCAGGTGTCTAGGAACCTAGTAATACAAGTAATTATTATAGTACTTTCTAAACCCCCCAGTTTGGAATGGATTGTTTCTTTTCTCTTTTTTCTCCCCTCCCCTCATTTTTTCCTGTTATATTCACTCTATACAATTTGGTATTAGAGGACTAGTTGGCAGGGTGGAAGAAGCAACATTTATAATCTCTAGGTCACTTTTCTCAATGTTTAGAGTGGAAATTGATACACTGAGTGTTGATTAAGTAGCCAGTCCCAGTATAACATGATTTAGAGTCTCTCAAGATAGTCTTTTTCTGTGAGGGCTTGAATCAACTACTGTTACAAACAACCACAACTTCTTTCCCTATGATAATTACAGACTGTCAAACAAAAAAACAAGGTGAAAGATAATGACAGCCTTTCTCTTTCTCTGAAAATTAGAAATTTCAAATTATTTGCCTTTTTCTTTTAAAAAAATAAGTATGCATTTAGCCCAGTGAGAAGACCTTTTAATATAGCTGTTCAGGATGAGGATCATAGAATAGGAATTCAGTCCTGTTGCTGTGGGTTGCTTTGTTTTTTAAAATACCCTGGTAAGATGACAATGCATATGTTTGCAATTAACAGCAGATCTTTGTAGCAGTATGAATAATTACTTTTTTCCTAAGGAGAAAAACAGAATACTATGTAAAAATGCATTTCAGAAAGAGGCCATCACATTGCATCTCCAAAACATTTCTTGCTTTCAGTAGGCAATAATCTAATGTCCTTCTGTATTTTAAAGTTGCTCTGGCATGAGTGTGTGCCAGCAAAACTAATCTGAATGAAAGACATACTACTATATCAGGTGAAATTTACAAGATAGGTAATTAACTTATGCCAGAAAAAGGGAATGCAAAAAGACAAGTACAATAAGATGAGATTTGTGAATTAGTGAAGGATGTCATGTAGCTAGGACAAGTGGAAAACATGGAGAACAGTAATTATGGGTTGATTGCTTTGCATGTTTCATTTGAAGATCTGGAAAATGACACAACATTGTTCTTTCTTCACTTCATTTTCTTAAACGTTAGCAGAGAAGCCACTCTTAGCAGGTGCTTTATTTTAAAAGTAGTCTGATGTTATTAACATTCCTTTTTGCTTTTAAAAGTACCTTTTTATTACAATAAAATTTAACTTTAAAGATACAATACTTTGGTACAGTACTTTCGTAATTGATTTTCATTGTGCTAGTGTTAATGCAGGTGAAAATGGGCATGAATTTATAGGCAGTATCAATGTATTTTTAGTGGTTTATTTTATAGAGACACTAATTCAAAACATTCTGAAACATACTGCATCCTTCCTTGAAACAACCATGTTAAATTATGGGCCAATGCACACAGTATGGGTCTAAACATCCTAATTAGAGGATTCAATTTGATTTATCGTGTCTGTCATTGGACCTTTGGTCTCATTTTGGTTGAATTACACACAGTTATTGAAGTTAAAAATCTAGAATTCTTGGCTTCAGAGAGTTTAGGGCTGCTAGACAATTTAAAATAGAGAAAGGAGAAAGCTTCTCCAAGTAACCTAACTGAAGTAAAAGTAGAGTGAGGAGAGGAGTGGCTCTTCAAAGTACCTGTGGAAGAAACTGGTGTTCACTCAGTCAAAAAATATGATTTATCTGCCCACGTGTGAGCATGTAGGCATCATACTCTTAGAGATTTGGGCACTCAACATCAGACCTTTTGCTTCCGTTCTGGAAGGGCATAGGTTTTTCTTGGTAGTTTTTGTTTTCTAAGGCTATTTTTGAGTGAGAATGCGGACTCATTCTAGAGCAAGGAGATTAATTATCCACTTTGAGGGATTAAAGTTGTGTGCTGCTTTACATGAGCAAATCTAAAACATGTTACTGAATTAACTGCTCTCCAAGTGGAAGACAGGAAGGATTTTTTTCCACTTCTTAGATGACAACCTTCCCTGCCACACATGGGATATGCATATGGTCAGTTGGGACTGACCCAACACAACAGTGTTTGTTGACATTAGAATATGTGGGGTTTACTGAGGTTGTGTGGGAAGTTTTTGTTTGTTTGTTTTGGTTCTGTTTTGGTTTGGTTTTTTATGGTCACATTCATCGGAATGCCTTACTGTATTTAAAAATTGCCAGACCCCTAATGGGACTGTTTCCAGTAATACCGCTGCCCTGAACAGTGGAGTTCTTGGTCTGGTACGTCATAGTGAACGTCTGTCCTTGTAAACAATAACACTAGTTACAAATTATTATTGAGGCCTATGGCAGTGATGTAAAGGCCTGTAAATCTATAGACCTTGGCTTCCTTTTTCTTTAAAAACTTATGAGTTTCTCTATTATGCCCTCTTGTTGATGAGAGTGAATCTACTTCATTTACTGATCCCTGCCAATCCTAGAGAGGTTGCTTGCGTCATTGTTTGCTTTGCTCCATTGAATTTAAGTAAATGTGATTGGCTAGGTTTAGAGTTGTTTTTTGCTTCTTCCTCCTCTTTGTTAAATTCACAACCATGCACTTCTGGCAGATTTCCTTCCTAAATAGTTTCTAGACAGACCTAGATGCAAAAGGAATATTGACACACTTTTACCTTTTTTCTTAGCATGCAAGCTCCAGCTACACACTTCCCTGTTTCTATTAAATTGCTGTATTCATTTGTTCTCCCAAATAATTGACTGTTGGTTAGAAATCAAAGGTATTTCTTTGCCTTTTAAAGTCTCAGAGCTGTTAGAAATCTAATAGTGTTTGCCTTCTAAGTTATTCGCAAATTCATTCCAAGTTTTGTCTTCTCTTCTTGTTGTTTACTTCAAGGTGGAGGTTTTTTGCTTTGTTTTGTGTTTTGGGGATCTTTTGGGGTTTTCTTCCTTTTTTGTCAGTGAAATCTTATGTTTACATTTTATGTATTTCCATTTGGCTTTTGGTCTTTTGCATTAGGGGAGATGGTTTAGCATACCAGATACAGAGCTAACCTTTCCAATTCTTTCTGCTAATTATAACTGCTTTGGCATGTTTTTGGAAAAAAAAAATAAAGTAAAAACCTGTAACTGGAGCGATATCACAAGCAGAAAAACAGAAGGGAGAAAAAACTACATCTTAAAAAGCATATGCATTTAGATTTCTGTCAGAGAAGTGAGGGATGGAAGAAAGACTCTGGGCATTTTCTGGATTTTTAAGAAAGTTTGGGCTGAGATGACTAGTTAAAGTCTCTAACAGAGACTTTACAGAGTCTCTACAGAGACTTTACAAAGTCTCTAACAGAGTCTAAACAGAGTTGTAATTGTGATAGGGGTGATTTTTAATTTCTTAGGTCTCCAGATCTTTGAGGTAGGTGTGTAATTCCTTCTTTAGAAGGAATGTGTTTTCTCTTAAAACACTAGCAAGTGCACCTGTACTTTAAATTCTGGGGTTTTTTAAGAAAAGTTAAAACCTGGTGGATATTATATTCATGGTAAGAAAAGTTAAAAGTTTTCTGACCAATAATAGGGCCTATATTTTCATAAATAGAAAAGTTTGACCAGAGGTACACCAGTAGATCTAGCAAAATCAGGTCCTTCTGAGAGTTGATACTTTGTTAGACTTTTTCCAGAAACTGTCATTTATGTATTTTCCGGAATTCATTGAAGCATTTTCTGTTGATGTGTCTCTTCATTTAAAATGCTATGCAGCATTTAACACAACGTACAAAAGTATAAAAGCACGTAGTCTGATTATGGGGCATTATGAATGTTTGGGCAGAAGCTCTTCAGCCAGCAGTGAATTCATTGCTCCTCTTCACAATGTTATAAATTTTACTGGCATAAGTAATACATACAGATAAGAAGTTATCTGATAATGAAAAGGAAGGATGTTGTAGAGCTTGGAAGTAAAGACTCCAGTCTTGATTTTGTACTTTGAAGTGACAGATTGTGTTTAAGGGGTAAATACTAGAAGGATATGATACAGAGCAGGCTAATGGTCCACAAACCAAATATTTTTTTCTGTTCTCCATACTCTTTCCTTCATAACAACTGAATAATTCCATTGCTATCTCTGTGGCTGTGAAAGCATTATTTATTAGCAACTGAAACCAAGGGAAGCTTGGTAAATAGGTTGGCTAATGGTGCAGAAGATGATGCAGAGTCCAATTATTCTCTTTCCTGTGGGCTAGAAGAGATTAAAAGTGGCAAAACTTTGCTATGGAGGCTGAAACAAGGTCATTGTATAAAGACAGCTGTGGCTGAGTATGTTTTGTCACCTGGCTTCTTTGTCAAATCTTGCTACTTCTGCATCAGAGTCAGGATGGAAGCATATGACTCCTATTCCTTCACCCACATTCAATCTGGAAACTTCACATCCGTAGTTGTCACAACAAAATTAGCCAGAGTTCATCTCTCAGAGCCCTTGGTCAGCAGAATGAGGAAAAAATTACTCTGAATCAGACAGCAACAATAAATTGTCATTTTTTTAAATGATTGAAAATAATGTTTAAGTAATGTTTAAAGAAAATAATGAAGATAAATAAATAATGAAAATAAAGAAAATAATGTTTAAAACAACACAAAAGTATGCATCTTTGGATTTGGCATGAGGAGCAAGAGGTTTATTCAGTCCTGAGAGGAAGATACTTGAAAATGTGTGTAAGAGCTGGAGGCTTTTGATATCTGCACTTAACTGGCTGTATAAAACCCATGTTCTCTATGTCAAAGGCTGTGACTGGGTTTTTTGCTGACAACTTTTCCCTGTTCATGACGCTTTCTTGTGCAGTTTTCCTCACATACTTCTCTTTTTATTAAGAGAGAAATGAGTGAATGCACACAGTTGAAAACTCCTAATTCTGAGAAGAATGACATACTATTTTATAGAAATATTTACTGGAGTCTGGGACTAACTCCTTGGAATGGAAAATTTGAGGATTTTTTTTTAATGGAAAGTTTAATGGGTATTTTTCTAAAGGAAAATTGGCAAGTTTCTACATTGCTGCAATTAAATCTCTTAATGAACAAGAAGACAAATAAATTAATGGCAGATGAAAAGACCAATTAGTAGCAACTCAGCCAAAATCACTTAAATCAGCATCTGCTGTCATGTTAAAAATGAAAAGCCACTTCAGAAAGAGAAGCGGCTAGAAAACTCCTCTAGGCGTGTTCTTTCTTTCCTTAGTGCTAAAGTCTGTGACACATTTTGTGGATTTATGATCTGCCGACAAAATTATGCCTTGGAATGAATTTGCCACAATGAAGTGGTTTTAGTGTTAGTCAGTTTCCTAGCAAACCCCAGGGTGTCATTTTTTTTTACTCCTTTTTTTGTTTTCCTTATGCATGTTGAAATGTGATGCATATTGTTCTTTACATGAATTTAACTTGTATATTCTCACACTGTATGAAGTGGTCCTAAGGACCATTGTATTTACTGCTGGTCAGCAAACCTTTGTATCTGACCATCTTTCTTGGAAGGATACAGAGCACTTTGGGGGACAGAATATGCTACTGTGTTACTGGATGTCTATTTGCATTTGCTGTCCGTTATTTTTTCTTGCAAGACATTTCCACAATTCCATGTTTGACAGAAATCTTAGAAATTCCATCTTAGACAGAAATCTAAGTCTAAGTGTCCAAGGAAACTGAAAAGACAAGAAAGAATAAGAAATAATACAAAATGTTCAGTTGAATACAGTGTAACAAACTGATTGTATGAACTAATGATCGATGGCCAACACTTTAAAAGGGATGCCAAAGATTTGTGTGCATTGCCAAAACTCTCCTGAGAGAGGAGCTCCAATAACATAAGTCATTAATGGCATTAATGGCATTATTAATGGAAGAGTAGTGATACTAACCATAAGCACTCACAGTACTTATTTCTCCACATCATCGCAGAGAAAACACTCTGACCATCTTGCAAACCTTCTGCATCAGATACTCTAGAGATCCTTTTAATATTTACAGACCTGATCTCCATGTCTGTGAACCACAAATTTTGTGTCCTGTATTAATTGTGTGGCAAAGCTAAGACTACCTAGCATTGAGTTTGTTAGTCTTAGAGAGACTTGTAAAGAGATTTACCAAAACACTAGGCTTTTCTCTCTGCTCTTTGGTTTATTTCTTTTGCTTCTACCTAACGGGACAACTGTTTGATGAACAGAAGCAGGGAGAAGTTAATTATACAGGGCTACAGACACTGTGGGTGTCACAAAAAGAAAGTTGTGAAAGGTAAAAACCTATTTCTGCTTTAGTAGTAGAACCATTTAATTGTTAGTAGAAAGACTACACTGACAAGGCTTTTTTATTTTGTCTTTTCCCCCAAGTCAAGAAAAGTAGAAAAACTACTGGAATTTTTCAAGGATAACCACTATGACCACAGGGAACGTTAAAGTTTTCTTGTACAAAAAGAAATTGTTGGGATAAGGGATGGGAAAGCAGCCAGGGAAGCTTAAGATAGCCGTGTAGGAGACCCAAAGAACAGGGGACAAGGAATGAACTACTAAATTCTAAAACTAAATAAAAGTTAATACTGTATAAGGTAAAATTTCATTCCTAGTTGTCTTTTGTTAAATTCCTGAGTGTCTCCTTTTCCTTTTGATGCTAGATATGTGCTTGTAATTCCTCTGCTCTGCTGGCTTCTGCTCTGTGTTCCTGCTAGGAACAAATTAAATTAAGTACGTGGAACGTAACATGTAATGTGCTGAATTCCAAGAGATAAACTTTCTTAAAAGTATCTCAAAAGCTGACTGCTATTTTTCTGTTATGCCATGCAAATATGCCCTGAAAGTGCTTGGCTCGCAGTTGCATTATTGAACAACATAGTGGACTAGAGAGATGGTACTGTGATTATCTGGTCTGATTTCCTGCACAACACAGACTGCAGGACTTCCTTGCATTCCAGCTTGGCTGTTTTTCTAAAAGTTATGCTCCAATTCAAAATAAAATAAGAATCACTGTAATAGTAAATTCACTTCAATTATTTGAGGTTACTCTCATAGGAGTGGATGGGAAAAGTGCCTTGTTCTCTTCCCTGCCAGCCTTCCCTTTTTGGCATGTTACATACTGATACATATTTGCTGGTTATCTTGAAAAGTCATCTGTGTCTTTCTGTTCTACACTTCAAGTAATTGAGTTACTTGTGCTTATTTTCTTTGATCCCTTGATAGTTCCAGTTTTCTCATGAAGCCATGTATTAGGCATGGCTCCAGTCTTCAATCAGGATCAGTTCCAAGCTTCTTCGTGGTGTAGGCTAAAGATCAAAAGGCAGAGTGGCCAAGCTAGCTTTTCTCAAGTCTCAATGTGACATGATGCCTGGCTTGGAGGGGCATAAGGCAATTGGGAAACTTTGTTCTCTGCTTTGGTTGGGAGCTCTACATTGAAATAGATAAAGCCACGGTGGAGTTCAGACCAGTGATTTCTGCTGCTTCTGTCAGCCTGCAGCAGTGTCCTTTGTGGAAGTGCAAGTTGTCCTGAGTGGTGAAAGAATGCCATTGTCACAGTTTTTCTATGAGTACTCTCCTGCATGTTTGGATAGCAAAGATGGGAGTCAGCAAGAAAGAATTGCATGAGATAAATAAAAAAAAAAGCAAAGGAAATCTGGACAAAGAGAGGTAAAGTGGTGCATATAGGGTCACACAAAGTAACAAACTGTTGCTGCTCAAGAATGGTACTTTGGGGTCTTACTAGATCATTCCACAAAAATGTCAATTCAGCACTCAGTAGCAGTCAAAAAAGAAAGTTAAGAAATTTAAGAAATAAATTAAGACTTCTGTGTCACTGTAGAAGCCTCTGCTTGCCCAAGCCCTAATTATTGTGTGCAGTTCTGGTTCCCTGTTGCTAAAAACATATAGTAGGCCTGTAAAAGGATGAACAAAGTTATGATATAGTTACCATGAAGACAAGTCAGTAAGGACTGGAAAGAGATAGATCAGGGGTGGTTAGAGTGGTCTACGAACCTGGAGTAGCATAGTGAATGTTATGAAAAGTTGAACTAGTCTTCATTTCTTCAGCAGCAAGAATTGTGGAGCATAAAATGAAGACTGAAAGCAAAAAAGGGTGGCTCTTCAGAGAAAATTAGTCACATTTTGGAATTCCTTGCTGATTGCGGGCAGCATGTAGGTTCATGAGCCCAAGCAATCACAGTCAAGTTCATGGAAAGGAACTCTCCTGGGGGTTCCTAAGTACATAGAAACCACATATAGATCACACCCTCACTGAACCGGAAATGATTGGATTCTGGAAGATACACATGAAGGGAAAGTACCATGTGTGGTACATCCCTGGATGTCCTATTTGGCCACAGGTTTAGAACTTCATAATCTATTTGGAATTCCTACAGTGGTTGTAGCCATGTCAAAAATTGACATAAATTTCTCTGCTTCTATTATTGTTGTGCCCTTTGATTTTTCTACCAAGAGTCTGTTATCTCAGTGTGGCATTGGAAATTTATGCTCAGCTGTCTACATAATCTGATTTCCAAGTCTGTTTGAAAATTGTTTCTCCCTAGAATAGACTTCTGTCTCTTCTCCCCATCTCCCAGATCGTTGAATTTTCATTTGTTTATACTGAAGTGGACACTGTTTGCTTGCATGCTGTAGACAAATAATCTGAATGCTGTCAGTGAAATAATAACTGTTTGTTTTACTGCTTTTTTCAGTTTTGTGTCATCTAATATTGATTAGTTGTCCAAACAGAATAGAACTGTGAAAAGAAACAAAAGAGCAGAAATGTTGAAAAAAATATATTGTCGGTTTAAATGTGGTAATTCTTTGTGAATAAAACTTTTAAAATTGGTTTTAGCTAGGGGTTTTAAGTAAATTGTGGTTTCAGTGGTCTGTAATTTACTAATTGTACTAAATTATAGGAGTTGGGTTTTTTTTCCCATCAAAGGTATGTATAGTATGAAATTTTGTCTATTTCTATTGAAAGAGTATATGAAACTTCTCAAGTACATCTACAACGGAAGTATCCATACAAACTTAATTTCTTATGAATTCCAGCAAAATGAAACACTTCATTAAACACATATATATTTTTCCTTAAGAATACTTGTCACGGTCAAGCTATACATGACTTCAGTTTCCATTACTGGTTGTGGAGTGTTATTTTTTTAACACTGTAATTATAGGCATTGGTATTTACCCATATTATCTAAAAAAATATGGAAGAAAATTAATCCAAACCATAATAGGCAAATATTTGGTTAAAGATCTCAGGACTTTTTTTATCTTGTATTTTCTGCAGGCAATTTTGAGTAGGTCTGCTGGGCTAAAGCAGGTGTAGGTTGATAACTTAGTTGATGTGCTTCAGCTGAGCAGTTGGGGCTTTTTTACATGCTAAGATCTCATGAGACTCATCATAAAGAGCAGAGATTGCTGAAAGTTCTGGCCAGCGTTTTGTTTCTCAAGAAGACTAATTTTACCATGTACTTACCATAGTGCTTCCGGTGAAAGCCTGAAGCAGGTGTCAACACTAATGCTTTACGTTGGGCGAAGACAAATTATTATTCATTGGAAAAAGAGCAGCATGATCATTAATGTAGCACACTAGTTGACCTGCCAGAGAGACCTGGATGGTTCTAATGCTGTTTGTTAGTATTGATTTTCAATCAGAAGTCTCTTCATAAGCTGAAGAAATTCAGATGTCCAGAATTTAGTTCAGAGAAGAAAGATGGAATTTGAGTAACAGCAGCTTCTCTTACTTAAGGAATGACAAGCCCATTACTTCCTATGCAACTGTACTGGCAGTGAATTTGGTGTTCTTAAAGGACAAGAAATACTCAGCTGGGGGAAAAAAGTCTGATTATTTGTAATGTTTTTTGCAATTACTTCTTGATATGAGGAAGAAAGGACTTCTGATGACATAAGTTTGTAGTTTTGTAGTTTATGCTTGTGATTTAATACATTTGGATTTAGTCTTTCCTAATGCAGAAAAGCTTATGCAACTAAATATGTGAGGCTTTTGACTCTACAGTTGTATATGTTTGGAATCCACACTCGGAAATGCAGCGTTGTGGTGTTGCTAGTGTTTACATCATAATTTATTGAAAGATAGCAAAATCATAAACCTTCCTCATCTTTTAAATCCATTGCTCCTCATCTAAAGATCTACTAGTTTATGAAACAAACTAATTAATTACTTATGCATGGAACAATATTTTACAACCTGTCATCAGTTTGATACCAGAAACATTTTCATGTGTTAAGCTGTATACAATAGTAAGTCTATGCTGAAAATTCTTCTATATTCACAAGTATTCAGAAACAGGGAGGGGCTTTCCATAGAAATAGATAATGTATGAATAGAAAAAGACCTTGATTATGTTTAGATAATTTTGAAGGTGAAGAAATAATTAGAATTTATTTTCATGTACGTAGAGCTAGAAAGTAAATTCTAAAACAAGAATAATCAAACTAAACTACTTTGGTTTTTTTAAGTCATGGTTTGTCTTTTCTGTCTGTGTATAATTACATTCTACTATCATCTGTACATGATTAATTACTTTTTTTCTTTTTAACCTTCCATCTTCAAGTATTCTTGCAATGAACTGGGGAAGAAAATTACAGGTATACAATGACTTAAGCCTAAGATGCTGGAAGTATTTCATAGTTATGTAATATATGCCTGACACTTCTAACACTGAAATAGATTTCTTAACAGGCTTTATGCCTAAGGTTGACATTTGTTGAGACTGAGGTATTTTATAGATATTGTAAGACCATATTCTGAGACACTGTACAAAAAATGGACTTTAAAATTGCTGACTGTTTTATACTTCTCGATTTTGTTGTTTGAAACAGTTCATCTAACAACTCTATTACTCCTTTCATAAACCCTTACCTATACCACTCTATCCCTCACAAAAAAAATCCCAAACAACAAAAACCACAGGGAAGATTTTAAATCTAAATAAACATAGACGTCACGGTCAGAAATCCTGTCAAGCTTCAGTGAGTGTTAAAGACAGTTATTATTTGTGTTTTTATTATCTCTTGCAACATGCCTTTCTAAATAACATAAGGAAATGACTAGAAGTAACAAGCAAGTGATCCTGTCATAATATACATGTGTCTTGTGCTTCAGGTATAAATTTCTTTCAAATCTCTCAATAATTATGAAAATATTTCTTAGGAGTGGGGTTGCTCCTTATTTACTGGTTGCTGGGTTTCTTGCCTCCATCATTTACGTGAGTTGTGGAAATTTTGTCTCCAGTGTCTACACAGAGGCTGCTTTAAATTCCTTGGCCTGCTCTTTGGACAGTCTCCATTAGTGGAAGTCACTCCTCCTTTCATGTTTCTCAAAATCATAATGATAGTAAATGAAGGGAGAGAAGAAATATTTTACTCCCAGTATTAATAGTGGGAAGACAGTAGTAGTTGAAAGGACCAAAACCATCCACATTGGTAGTCCTGCTCTGTGTCTGTGAATATATTTATTGTCTTAAATGGGTTTAATTACTGTGGGAAGACATATTCAAAATATGAATAATTTAAGAGATTTTAGTGATATTTTGTGGTTTTCTTAAAGTTTTACTGTTTGTAAGTAAAATTATTATGAGATCTTTGTTTTTGTAGTGTAGCTGTCATGCTGTGTAGATTACTTGTCTCAACTCAGATAAAAATGACCAAATTTTAAAACTGATGTTGAAAATGCAGCCATTGCTTTAGGTACAGTTTATGATTTGTGAAAGTTTGGGCTTGGCAGCCCAAGTGGAAGCAGCATATTTCCCTTTGAAATGCACTTTCAACCTGGAGTACTGCATCCAGTTTTACGTTCCTCAGTACGTGCTAGAGGTCGAGAAACTGGAAAAAGTCCAATGAAGGGCAACCAGGATGGTCAGGGATCTGGAACAGGTGACATAGGAGGGGAGACTGAGGGGAGTCCACATGACTGAGGAGACAGAAACTAAAGGAGGATCCACTTGCAAGACTTCAGGTCCCCAGAAGAATGCACATGGTTGTAGAGAAGATGGAGGCAGGTTCTTCAGAGAGACATAAAGTGAATTGTCAAGAGGCAAAAGTTACAAGCTGTAATGAGGTGGATACCCATTGAAAATATGGCACAAGTCTTCACAGTGAGAGCGCATAATTAGAGGAGTGGTGTGCCCAGAGAAACTGTTGAATCTCCCATCCTAGAAGCAAACCTCAAAACTTGCCTGGAGAAGACACTGAAGAACCTCGTCTAATTTTAAGGTAGTCTTTTTTGAGCAGGGGACTGAGCTGGTGACATCTGGCAACCCCTTCCAGCCAGTGTTGTTTGATAACTGTATGCAATGGTTTCTGTTTCAGGCTCCTTGATGCACTGGGAGACATGGTGCTAGAAAAGCATTTGACTCCCCCAGGTATAGGTATTTTGTCTTCAGCTTCTACAAAATATATTGGAAGTGTGGTCATTTGCTTTACTAATCTTTGTTATGAGTGTTGGCCACATAAAACCATAATCAAGAATAAATGAAAGGGAAGATGAGATGTAAGTTTACAACCTCTTGTTTAATAGGTCTTAGTATGGACATGGTGTTTCTGTGCAATCTCTTTGATTAGATGTTTAATTTGCCTGGTTTATTTCTTTCTTCCTAAGTTATCTGTGTATGCTTCCCTTCATGATGTTGATCAAATACATGGGCTTTTCAATTACAGCTGTGCTTTGTAAATAGTTTGGAGTTGGATTTCACTCTCCAGTTACAAGCTTGGAAGAAGAAAATGTAAATCTAAACTAACTAAGAGACTTTTTGAGGTGATAAATGCAATCAGTATATATTCCCATTTTCCTACCTGAAAAGTTCCTTATTCAGAGGTGAAGAAGAGAATTTTTAAAAAAATAATGTTTAAAGCATCTTTGTACTTGAAGTGCAAACTTTTTTTGAGGCTTAATTTTGCAAGCTGGAATTCTTAAATGAGGAAAATCCTACACTATTTTCGTGTAAGTAGCTGTGGTAATGTGACACCACTATTTTATTATACGTGTCAATTGGAATACAAACAAGTGCAGGGTGATTTAAAATTTGCAAGAGAATTCCACTTTAAAAGTAATTTCGTTTGGAACTGTATGCATCTAAAATTTCTTGGCACTTATTAATTTGCAAGGACTTCTCCTGAAAGATTTCTGGCTTTCTTTCTTTTGAGTAAACTTCTGTGTGGTCTGTGAAAGCAGCTCAAAGGACACTGAGAATAAGCTAATAGTTTCCATTATAACTTTGTATCTTTGAAGGAAATTGAAGTCTGTTTTCCACAGAAACTAAGTGGTTAATCAATCAGAGCCAGCTGAATTCCGCTAAAGATCATAAATCCTGTTCTGCCAAATAAAACCAAAAGTCCAGCTGGTCCCAGTCGTGAGCCTAAGGTCCACTGTTGAGCTTTTAGGGAAAGTCTGTAAGGAATAAGGTGTGGTTAAACTAATCCCTAACAATGATTCTTTACAGTGCCTGGATGCAGTATGAAACAGAGACCAGAATCAAGACATTCTTAGTTCCACTAATGAATGATCCTCTTGAGCTTTTTGGTCATTATTTTTTAGAGTTTTTTGATTGGTTGATTTGTGTTCAATAAGTCAGTCTATTTGTGCAGTTTCTCAACACTGAAATTCTTCTGCATTTACTCACTGTCAACTTTAGCTTTGCCTGTCCTAATACATTTTGAGTTTTCTCCAGGCTCTGTAACTTCAGTGAAGGTACAATCTTTTGTGGATTACTTGTGGAGTGGAGTTACAGATACCTGATCAAATCTGCTGCTGCTGAACCCTCTCCTATGTGAAGATCAGCTAACTCCTCTGTTATTTTTTTTTTTTTGTCTTTTTCTTGAGCCACAAAATTACTCTCTTGTCCTTTGTTTGTGGTAACTTACTAGCTCTAACAGTATTTATTTAATGAAAATGTATCCAAGTGTATTAATATTAGCTGTATTATGTTTCCTAATGTACTTGATGGCTTTCTTAAAGAGCTCTGATAGGCTTGTGTGGAAGGACTCCTTTTATTAAAACGTTTTTCTCTGTGCTTTAGAGGACTCCACCATACCACAAGAAAACATACCTGCTGAAAGCTGTCATGGAAGCAGGTGCCAGTGAAGAAAAGCCATCAAAGGATGAATTCTTCCAGTTCTATTATATGCAGTAGGCCTTTTGTGCATGAAGTGTGTCATTTTCCTTAATGTGAAGAATTGTGGTTTAGACTGAAATCGTTAATGCAGACTTAGGCATTCCTGCATAAAGCATTTTATCACTCATCTGTTTTGATGTTTTTCTGCCTTTGTTACAGGAACAACTTAAACACACCATAATGAGCAAAGTAACCTAAGTGATTGAGCCTCTCTCGTTGGTGGTGTGGTACTTTGTGAGAATAATATACAATGGTGACATTCAGAAGTGCCTGGTACACTTCAGAGCAGAGATTAAACTTTAGGTCTCCGTTCTTCAAGTAAGCACGCTAACCTCCAGATTAGGAGATGGAAGGATTGTCTCTTTTGCCTCTTTTGTTTCTGCTTAAATACCTTTGACTTTGAAAAACTGTTTCTATGCTTTTTAGACAGTCACCTGCAGAAGGTAGATTCCTAGGCTTCACCAAATACTTGCTGCTAGAGTGACATTTTTAAGTACTGTTCCACTAGAAGTTCTGTGACTTCAGCAAAAGATATGGGAACTATCCATCTCCCTCAACTATTCCATCTGCTTTGCTGGAGAGGAAGGAGGTGGATTCACATCATGGAAAAGGGAATTCAGTCAGATGAATAGATGGATGAAACATTGTGAGAACTCATTTGAGGCGAGTTGTGTACAGCCTTATTTACTAGAGTGTTGTGGATTTTTATATTTTACCATTCTCATGGCTCTCAATTGGAAAGTATTATGTTGACGTGTTCTCATTCTTAAAGAAAAATTGTTACCACTAAGTAATAAATGAGGAGCCATGAAGCCCAGTAATTTGTCCAGCAGAATTCTTTTTAAATCTTGTAAGGCATTTTCACTTTTAACAAGTTTTTATATCTAAAGCAGTAGATGCAAACAGGATGAGAAAAGGGTCTGGACTGTAGACATCAAATCTTTTAAGTACAGAGTATTCTTAGATCAAAAAATTAAATTGTATACACTGAAAATATTGATTGACATGGTAAGAAAGTGGTATTCTTCTCCTGTTCTCATAAATGTAAAAAACTTTCTTGACCTATACTTCCATGGCACTTATTTTGCTAACATATGTAACAGGTTATTTAGAAATAGGAAAAGGCTCATACTCTCCTATGTTTCTAAATACAAACAATAATTTATAAATAATGACCTCTATCTCAATTACAAGCAATATTGAAACCATGTTAACATGTATAACTAAAGGGGAAAAATTTACTACATGATCTCAAAGGGGATGATAGAAATTATGGAACATCTTCAGGTATGTTCTTTGTCGAATGTTTTCTGAACAGTTTGCTGGGAAGGTTTGCAACACAAAATCACAGATTCTGTTCTTCCCACAGAGCTAAGTCACAACAAAATTAGAGCCTGTACCTAGAATTCACAAGACCTGTGAGAAGGCTGATTTGTGTGAGAAATAAATGCTCATTCACTGCATCTCTTGTCCCAGTGTATATAGAGCATTTGGAGTAATTTACCAATAGCAGTACCTTAGAACATACAATCTAAAATGTCCGTTCTGTTAAAGTAACAGTCATCTTTGGGATAGAGGAAAAATGGGTTTTCCAACATCCTTTGTCAAAGTAAATAACAAACTGGGCAGGCATTTAAGATGCATCTTCTGTCTTGTTATTAAGAGCCCAGGTTTTTCAATCAGCACATCAGCTTTCATGCTCAGTTGACAGTGTTTCATAATACCTGCTATTTTTCTGAGGAGATATAAAACCATCAAGGTGTTAGTGAAGAAAGTGCATTTCTGTTTGCTGGAGTTTATACACTTGGATTATTTTTTATTTAAAAAAAAAAAAAAAAGGATTGTGATAGGAATTTAAATCTGAGAGCAAAGCTCCATTATCCAGTGCCACTGCTGATAAAGGCAGCTGAAAGAAGAAATAGTTGTGCAGCTGGGACTTGTGCCATACCCTAAAGTCTCTTCAGTTAGAGTGTCTCACTCTAACAAGGAAATGACAGTGAATCTCATTCCTTTCCTTTTGCCTTTCAAAAGTCAAAACTAAAATGCAGAGTGGTCTGCTTACCCCCATTTGAGCAGATGAGGGGAAAGAAAAGACCAGGCTTTGGTGTCACTGGATTTTAAAAATCTCATTGGAGAGTAGTGAACAGGAAATGGCTTTCATGAAAATGTGGAGTTAATTTCCTAAATAGGGTTCCTTGAGTCTATTCATTACTTAAACTGGTAATTTAGTAAATGAAACAGAGGCTAAGAATGCAAAATCTTGAGAAGAGAAATTGTATTAGCAGAAGTCTAACATAAGAATCTCCATATTCATGTTTGAGAATACAGGGATATTCTTGAATATAGAAAAAATAACAATAACATTTGCATTTTGTAGTCATCTTCACTTGCTTCTCTACTGGGTACTGGAATGAATACTGCATCTGGTGTCTTAGAGAAGTTAAAGGGTTAAGAAGGAAGCATTTCAGACTGGTATAAGACTGAAGCCATGCTCATGTGAGCTGTGTTGTGAGGTGTCTGAAGTGTCTTCAGGGTATAATTTCTCTGGGCAGGGACATGTTATGTTTGGCAGCATTCACCTGCCATATGATGTGACGTACCCTTACAATGCTGCATGAGATGATAGCCAAGGAATTCATTTAGCAACGAAATTAGACAGCTGAGCAGCTCAGCTCCATGGGAAAGCATGCACTTCCAAGGACATTGTCCTTAAAAACAGTCCTTAGTAATGGGTGAACATCAAAAGACTTGGAGTTCATTTTAGTTCAGATACCACCAGCATCTAAACTAATTATTTCTACAAGTACGGGCTGGAAATCTGGTAAAGCAGATTGTTAGATATTGTTAAATATCTGGAACTTCCTGTGTTTATACTTCTTTAGAAAGTGATGGTTAATTTATTCTTTCAGAAAAGATGATGGGCAAAGTTTGCAAGAATGAGCCTAGTATGTAGTGGAGTATATCTAAAATGTTAATCCTAAAGAGTGAAATGTTAAAGATAATCTCATAAACTAAGATATATTTTGGGGTGTCATCTAACTTATTTAGACTATTGCCAGTTGAGGCCTAAATGTGCTTATAGATGCACTTTATTTAATATTTATTTAAATTTTTATTTAATTATTTAATATTTCCCTGTATACAGAATTAACGAGAATATTTAGGATGTGGTGTTTTCACTAAGAAATTATATCTTCATTTTAATGCATTTCATGTGGTGCCCTTAGTTGTACCTGAGTTTTTCAAAAAAACCCAAATCCATCAAAGACCCTTTGTCTTTGAATATATTGAGAGCTAGACTCTGAGACAGGGAAAGGTAAAACTCAGAGCCATTTTTTATTACTTAGAATAGTTATATCAGTCTTATTCTCAGCAGTTTTTTTACTGTTATGCAAATAATCATATTTGATTAGCACTATTTGATGAAGCTGTTACACATCTTAATGAAGGACACTCAAAAATAGCTGTCCACAATTTAAAACCATTTCTGCAAACACTTTGTATCCTGTAAGTACAATAGTAAGGCTGCAAGTGAAATCTTGAGGTGTGATATGGCCTGTCAAATACTTTAAAAATGTCCAGCTGTCTGCTGGGTTTTTTTAAATAAACAAATTTTAGATAGTGGTAGGTGAATGTTATATGTCATTATTAAGTAGTGAGTGATTATGGACATGCAACATTGTGCCCTGAAAGGAATCAGTGGAACTGTACTATATTTGCCTCTACTGTTCCAGTACCTTGTTGCATAAACTTATGATGGCCATAAATGTAGTTTTCTCCAGATGCTCTGTGCTCCATGGATATGGTGAGTTTCTTGTTAATTTCAAGTTTGACGTTCACATGAGCCTTAAGATTCTTGGGACAATATGTGATTCCATTCAAGATACCTCCTGATGACATGTGATGTCATGTGTTTTCTTTATATTCGGGTCAGGATTTGTTTGGTCAGAAGTAATGAAGTCAGAAGGAAAGTTCACTAGGGATGAAAAACTGTATAGAATCCAACTGACACAGTCTTATTCCAGGAAAGCAATTTGTTTTCAAGAAGGGTTTAATTTATTGGCAATCTTGGTACTTCAGATGTGCAGAGATCAGCTTGACTGGTTTGTCTAGAACTGTTTGAGAAGAGACAAGTAATAGTTCTTATTTTTCATGTACGGATCTGGGGAAGAAAGACATTCTTTTCTTTCAGATGCTCATGCTTCTATCATAAAATCTAAATCATCTGGATCTTGTCTCCAGCTACCTAGGAGGCAGAACCTCTATACAAACTAATTTAAGAAATCGGAGCAAGAATACAGGAACACTGAATTGCTCAGTTCTTGCAGTTTTGATGTACTGTAAATATCCAGAAGCGGAGTTGTTCATAATTATTCACTGCATAACTTCCTTTGCATTGTGCATTCTCATTCTCTGTAATATAAGAATTTTCTGTTTACAAGAGGATAATGTATTTTCTGGTAGAACTGCAAAAATAAATTAGAGGAAATTAATCTTGCAGTATCAGTGTTTATTCCCTCAGAACTTTGATATCTTAATAGGTGGAAAGTGCATGGTTTTGTCAAGGGGACAGACTCCAGTGAACTTGCATCAAAGTGTAGATTTTGGACATCCACATTAATGTGTTTTCTGTTGTCTTTTTTTGGGGGGTAATTTTTTTGTGTGTGTGTATTAGAGAACCTCTTTGTGATCCCAGTAGCTCATACATACATAATAGCCACATCTTAAAAACATTTATGTCACTTTTGTTCTATGTTTGCCAGTTTCCACAGTGAAAATTCCAGTGTTTTAGATTACTGCACCTCAGAAATGAGAAACTTTAGGCAAGTTCTGTCTTAAAACTCATTTCCTTGGACTAATAGTTGAATTTGTTGCTTTGCCGGAAGATCATTCTGTTTAATCTTAATGCTTGTGTTTTGATTTGTTTTCTTTCCTGACTCTGAATTCACTAATTGAGACTCTTCCTCAGCCTAGGAAATGTCAAAGTAGTCTGTATCAACTGGAGTTTCAACTCTCTTATCACTTGAAAGGTTTGCTGTACACTCAGGGCTTTACACACAGAACAGAGATTCGGGCATTTGGATCTGTGAACCTCATTACTTCCAAGTAGGAAACCAAGGCATCGATTAATTTCCTATTTGTAGCCAGCTGCATTTTTGTGTTTTGTTTTGATTTGAGGTGAACATTATCTAATCACCTTTTTTAATCTGAATTTGCTTCCTTCCTTTCAGGAATCAACACATACTGTACCTCTAGAGAACTTTATTCATGCTTTTCCTGAGTCACTATAAATCTGAGAGAACTCCATTACAGTCACTGGTGGAATATGTGTACAAACCAGTCAAGTAGCAAAATCCCTCAGTAACTTTCTCTCTAATTTGAACACATGTAAAGTGACTATTGTGATTTGGAAACTTTTTTTTTTGTTGTTCACAAATCAATTTTTAATGTATTGTGATTAATTAATAAAGTTTTTCTATTGTTTTATAAGGCTGGAATAAATTTAGTAAGTATTAAGTCTGGTTTCTTAAGAAGTATTCTGTGATCACACTATGTGCACGGCAGCCTTTCATCACCCCTTGTAACCTTTAAACCCATTGACATGTGTTAACCAAAATTACAAAGAAGAGAGAGACTTAAGGGTAATTTGGTTCTGGCAAGTTTTGTGACAAAGGTGGCTGGATAAAAGAGGAAATTGTTGCAAGTATATTGCCGGTGGGAAAAAGAGGTGGAAAGAAAGATTTTGGTAGGAGAATATGTACAATATATACTGTGAGTAAATCAGAAGGTATGTTCAGGATTAGGTGGATTAAATTCTGTAGCCTGAATTAGTCTAGGTTCCAGTGTTAGATGATCAGAATTATTTATTCAGAAAAAGAGACAATTTCTGTTGTGGATATATACTCATGTATTTTTTGAAGGAGATGCAAATTTAGTTTAATTCATATTTTTAAGCACTGCTGGGAAACGCAGGCGGAAAAGTATTGTCATTAATTTATCATGCCAGTTGACTTAACAGTGATATGTAACTGCATTACTTACTATATATAGTAGTTCTGGGGTGTTCTTTTTTATTAGCATTTGAAACAGCACTGATTGCAATCTATGTAACTGCTGGCATTTAGTAGGTCCAGTGTGAGTTAAAGAAGAATAAAGAAGTGTGTTCACTTTTTAAATTTTATTTATATTCCCTGATTTTCTGGAATCCATGCTTACACCATCAAATCCTGAAGTTAATGTTATTTCTAAAGAGCTCTAGTGAAAACAGGATACAGGCATATGAAATGTGTTCTTTTTTATCATTGTCTAATAAAAGTGATTGAATTAAACTATAGATTTTTGCATCACAGACAAGTAGACAAAGTTTCCTGAATAGAACCTGTTCCTCAAATAGCTGGCACCTTCTGGGCATAATCTCTGCTCAAAATCACTGGAAAAGGAGCAATTGGAAGACAAAGAATAGAATATATCAGGGTGTCAGAGACATTTGTGAGGGTAAAGACTATGGAGTAAATATTTCAAATATTTGTTGCAATATTAAGATAATATGAGTGCATTACCCACATATGAAAATGCAATGGCATTGTATGGTATAAACATCTCAGTAAGATTTACACTTTTTCTCTGTTTCTCATAAAAGCTGCATTCTTGAAAGAGAATATGGCATTATGAAATGAACTACTTCTGTCTTTTGCTCATTTCTCTTTCTCATAATCTGGTAAATACTTCTGATCATATTGATCAAAGAGGGAGTTATTCTTTTAAAAATGTAACAATTTCAGCTAGGTTGAAATGTAATTAACTGATGTGAAGTCAGAGTTCCACTTGATCTCCACATTTCCACTGTTGCAACAACACATCATCACCAGGGTAATACTAACTGAAGGAGGATGTCTTGTGAGAATGCCAGTGTTTGCCATTTGTGAACGACAGGAAACACCCTTTTTGTGCTGTTGCTCTACTATTGCACATAGAGCTGACTAAACCAGAAAATGATGAAAAAACATCAGCTATGAGGAATAGCAAAGAGACAAGTGTTATTTCCAAAACCTGGTAGAAGGTTAAAAACCCCTAATTCTCCATAAAGAAGCACAATGAGCACTTTTACATTAAGTTTGCTTAATGAATTAGAGAGACAAGCTGACTAAAACCAAGTAGAAATGGGATGATTGTATAAGGGATATACCAAAGCCTGAATGGATGGTGGGTGCAGAAATCTATCTGGTACCTCAGTGCTCAGATTTATGGGGCTATAAATAATGAGGTTGCACTGAATTACATGAAATGTTTTATAACAATTTTTATCTTCCTTGGACAAATATAGGGGGCTGTATTTAGGATCAAAGAATGTTGATCTGACTATTTTTCAAAACAGAAATAGGGCTAAGAGTAGATGACTGGTTGAACATGATGTTCTCATATATTGCTGTAACAAAGAGAAACACTTCATTTTTTAAGTACAACGATGGGAACACATGCAGCAGAGAGAAGGTATTACCTTGCTAAATGTTTGTCTGAACTGTCACTTCTCCTGTCCCACTGGCCACATTGTTCCTGCTGTTGGCTTTCTTGGCCACTTGGTGACAGTGACACACTGCCGGTAACACACTGCTGGCTGTCAACCAACACCCCCAGGTCCTTTTCCACCAGGCAGCTTACCAGCTATTCCTCCCCAAGTCTGTAGTACTGTATGTGGTTGTTGTGGCCCAAGTGCAGGATCTGGCACTTGGCCTTTTTGAACCTCATCCCATTGGCATTGATAAAGATATTAACTAGAACTGGCCCAGATCCTGAGTCCTGTGTAAGTCCTAGCTGAGAAGCAAGCCTAAGCTTGTTTGAGTATGTTGCTTCCAATTACTATGTGGTTTAGTTAGTCCAAACACCTTTTGAAAGCAAATCTATTCTGGTACTAATAGGTTGTTATTGCTATCTCATTGCCAGTATATTAAAACAAATACATTAAGTAAAGTGTGAAAGAATTGAGAGTATTTAATTGTTCTTGTTCTTAGAAAAGCAAATGATAAATTTTGATTTCGTGACTCTTTGAAGCGTCAGAAAGATTGACCAAAATTGTCAATATGTTTCTGAGACATTTCCACAGTAAGCACCAGCTAGAAAATACTGTGCAAAATTACTGATCGCACAACTGATTTAGTCTCTGTATGTACATATATATGCACAAAAGTGTGATCAGTGATCACAGGCAAGCATATCCAGATAGCAGGGATATAGAGTAGATTTCCTTGTTTTCACTTCCTAGAAAGATGATGCGAGGCTTAACTTACTTACTTCCAATAATATTGGTCTCACAATCCAAAGATGGGACATAAAAAATAAAAATCTAAAAATTCTAAAGTTAATTTATGTATGACCTCCTGCACAGCAACATCAGCTCTGGTTGATTTAAATTTAGATATTCATTTACTTGTTCTTAAAGATCTCCAGTAATTTGTAGACTGCCTTGCACGCTCCTTTCCAGGGCTTGTAATGACCATTTGTCCTAAATACTAAGATCTGACAGAGAGGGTTCTCTTCTTCCTCTATTACAATGGCAGCAGCTCTCCTTTTCTCTTTTTTTTTTTTTTTTTCCTTCTATAAAAGAAGAAAAGATAGGACACTGTCTTTTCTCCTACTGGATTAAGTAACTCTGCCTGTTCATATGTTGCTACTTTGATTTGTGGCCTTTAGACACTCTGACAGCCCACAACATTCTTGAAGTGTGTGTTGAGAAGCAAAAGTAGTATGTTACTTATGGCCTTGTTGTGTTAAACAAAATGTAGGCTGTAATGGGCTCTTGCACTTTTCATACGTCTCATGTGCTGTTGTACATCTCTCTGTTACTTTGTTTTGTTTTGCTTAATCTATCCAGGTCCTATCCAGTTATCCAGGTAGCTTTTCAAAACCATGGAACAATGCACTATTAAACCGGTATAATGAGAAATTGCAAAATAAGCAATAATTCTTTATCTTTAGAATATAATGTTGTAATTCTAAATGCTTGAATTATTTAGCTCCCCTGCTTTTTTCACCTTCCTTAATTTTCCTCTTACAAAATATGATATCACTTAGCAAGTGAAACCAACCCTCATATGCTTAACTTTTATCTCTTTCTCTGATGGTCATTAGGAGATACCGGCAATAGCAGCAGGGTAGTTTGTTCATATTCATTTCCTTCTGTACTCAAAATATGTAAACAAAGCAATCATCAGTAATTGTGCAGCTAATTTTGGAGTCTCTTAGTATATACTTTACCTCGTTAATAGAGGTTGAGATATAGGGGAGCTATATGCAGTGCTTGTAAGTCAGCAAAACTTGGTACCCTTGCTGGTACTGAGAGGAGATTCACTTAAGTGTTTGCATCTGCATTTGGGCTTGCCTTTTGGTTCCAATTCAAATAATTTTGTAAAACAGCAACAAGAAGACAACAGAACTCAAATTGAACTTAAAATGTTATTTGTTAATCAGTAACTTACACTAAAATTATATATGGCCTAGGATTAGCAGCTTCCTATCCCCATTGTAGAGAATTATAAAATCTCAGGGGGGTGCTACGGGGTTTTTTTTCCCCATTTTATCCATTCTCTTTTATTTCTTTAGAAACAAAGACACCCTGTTCATTACATCATTAGCTGATGGGACTGTTTCAAAAAAAAGAGACGAAAACAAATACAAATACATGTGTATTAGTAAAACACAATGACTTCCAAAATATATTACATTGTCCTCCCAGGAAGTTCAATTTATGGGCCTGATAATAGTATGAAGAGGCAAGTATGCAATTGCATATTTATACATGTTCTGTGGTGAGATACAATCTGTGTTTCAGTGGCACTGTAAAAGTGAAAATGGTCGGAGATGTAAAACATGTTCAGTGATATTCACAAAACTCCTATTCACAAAGTATGAAAATGTAAACTCCTGCTGTAGCTAAGTATCTCTCGATAAGTAGCATCTTTCTGAAGGAGTATACACCCTTCACTGACTGTTTTGGTAGCATCCCAGTACTGAATTAACTGCTTGGTTTCACTTCCTTTGATCCTCTGTTTCCTGTTAAGAACCTGATGTAGCTTCAAAGTACAACTTTTATTGAAGCATTTGGTAGTTTATTTTGCCCAGCCAAATGACCTGAGGTATGTAAGGGAAGTGCACAGACCATAAAATATAAATGTTTAGAAAAATAGGAGCTTCGTTAATTCTCACAGCACTTTTAAAATTAATAGTTCCACTGGGGGTTTAGGAAACACTTTTGGTAGTTATTGCTCCAAAACAGACTGCTCTTCTCAGAAGGATTTTTAGTGGAGTAATAACCAAGGTTATAGGTGAAGACATAAATATGTATATAAATTTAGGCCTTATAGATACAAAGAACTTCATAAGGTAACACATAGAGCCATTGTTATCTTCTATTTAATGCTCAGTTTCCTGAGAATTGAGACAGAGCTGCAAGGTATCAAATCAAATATAATTTTTTTTGAAGTGTGGAGATCCATAACCTCTGAAAAGAAGTGTTACTGAGAAAATGAATTCTATGCATCCCATGTAACAGCTGAATATGAAATTTATTCATATAGGTAAAAAAATGACATCATTTGTGGTGTTACCCGTTTCTTGTCTGGGAAAGATTTTTCCTTACTGCAAGTTGGATTTAACATTATACTCATTCAGCTGGCATTTTTCTTGGCATTTTCACAAAAGATGAGGAGGCTGCTTTTACCCAGTGGTGTTATTTTGTGAAGTGAAACAGGCATATTCCAGACCCGCCCTGATTATTTTGTTTCTTTTTAGTATATCTTTTATGGTGAAAACATATTAACAATTGAACCTTGAAATATTGCTTGTTATACAACATCAGTTGCCCTTTAATTGCAGAATTAAGTTTGATTTCCAGTGGAGAATAATGTAATAGATTTTTAAAAGGCTAATAGATTTTTAGTATTCTAAACAGCTTAGACACAGGTTTTGAATATATGTGCCAAACAATTTTGCTGCTGTCTTTGTTATACATTATCAGTTTTCATCCAAGGATAATGAGGTTTGGTTTTTCAGTTTTGCTTTGGGCTGTGGTGTTTGTTCGTTGTTTTTTTTAATGGAACAAGTGTGTTCTCCTACATCTGTTGTACTCAAAATTACCTACCCTTTTTTTATCAGCGGTATTATTTTCACCATATTGTCAAGAAGCAGAAGCTACTTTTTAAAAAAAAAATTCATACTGAAGTAAGGTAACTACGGAATAGGAATTTTGCATGCCAATATATTACAGCACTTCTAATGTAACTTTTGCTGTCCCTGCTTATACCATGTTTAGAGAGAGAATAATGTGCTATACAAATTTTAATTAAGAGTGAATTCTGGAACTCATTTGTTGCTTGTGTTCCATTAAAAAAATAAATTATGCCAATAATTGACATTATTAACACATGCTTGTGCTGTTTTGCGTTTCCCTTCTTTGTTCCTTGGTTCATCCTGTAGTGATTGTAGATTTGGGTTGGGTTTTGTCTTCTCATGTTAGAGAGCCCTTTCCCTTCTTTCTTTAAAGCACCTTCTGCTCAGGTTTTACAATGCAGCATATTGCCACAATGTCTCTTGGGCTGACTTCTTAATGGTAAGTGAGAATTCTATTAAAAAATGCTTTGAAGAACTAAATGAAAACTAAATTTCTGGTGTTCTTCCAAGTTACACAGGAAATTTTAAAAATATGACCCAGTCCACTTGAAGCACTGAGGTCCACTTCTGGGCAAAATGCCCAGAAATTTTAAAGTTTCATGATATTTAATCTACTTTCATGGTATACTGTTGGCAATGCCCAAAAATATTTGTTAAAATCTAAACTTACATTATTACTAAGTGCTAACAAGATTTATTAGCCATTTTCTAGAATTTCTGGTGGTAGGACTCTACAGCAAAATAGTAAAAGCCCTTATAGGACATTTGCATCATTCAATTACCGTTTATGGCATTTAACCAGAGGAAGAAGAAACACCATTTGAGCAGATGTCAAACTAAATTAAAGAGCTGTAACCAGTTAGAAAATTTATTTAGTTTTCACAGTTTGTGACAGATTCAAAGGCCGTTTATTAGCAAAAATCCTTCCATGGGTTAGCTACAATTTAACAAACAAACAAACAAACAAGTCCTAACTAGCAGAACTTATTATGTACTGGGAGAACTGTGCATAGAGTTTAGAGGCTTGGTTAATTTTGCTATGGCTTGCAAATTTTCAGTTCATTTGCAATTAATATTTGTTTTGACCACGAATACAATACAGAGTATCTGCAACTAACCTATAGTTAATACCAGTGTGTGATGATCAGTGTTACTTAAAGCCAGATGTAAAACAAACAATCCATTTCCAGTTATAATCCTGTTTCACGTTGATATATATTTAATCATATCAACACAAGTTTGCAGAAAAATCATTTACATCAATCATTACAGTAGTCAGAGGCTGAAATAGCTGTCATGGCTGATTGTTACGTGTGGTGAATGTTTGCTGTTAGTAACAAATTGTCATGCACATGCACACGCATGTGCACAAACGCACACACACTCAAACAATGACACCTGCCTTGTAGTTAAAATGGGGATATTTCCCAGTATGAAAAATACTCCTGCTGCCCAGTTTGAAGGACTTGCTGTTGCTTCTAATGACAGCTTAGAACATGTTTCAAGTTTAATGCCCTTTTTCTGTCAGATCCTGGCTGGATAATTGGACACTGTCTCCTAAAATGACTGCCTACTCTTTTATCCTGAGGAATACATTTTAAGGAACTGAAGTTTTCTGTATCTTGCTTTCATTTCATACCATAATTCAAGGGTATCATGCCTGTTTACTGAGGATGAGGAAAACACACCCATAGAATAATTCTAAAATCACTTGGTGCTTGAAGTAATTTTTCTCTTCATTGTAGGATTTTTTTTCTTTCAATTATGAGCATGAGACTAGCTGTCAATGTTGAACTCTATTTCTTATATAATATGAAAGGAAAGATTAATCTGAATTATTTTCCCCAAAAGGATATTTCCTAATGTCACAAAGCACTTGGCCACATAAGAGGACTGAGGTTTGCAGATGTAGACAGTTAGAAAATACTTTTGTTCACAAGGACCTGATACTAAAACTGGGTTTGCGGCTACAATTACATGAAGCCCTATTTGGCATGCGCAAAGTTTTAGCATGAAATGAAGCCCAAGTCAACCCCAGTCAAAATGCTATGTATTTGCACATCAGTGCCCTTTCTTTTCTCTAGAAAAGGGGGTCTGTTCTATGGCTTTAGTGAATTGAAGGAAGAGTTGCTCATAATCCGAATTATTCAGCACATCTTTCAACAGATAAAATTGAAAATATGGAGAAATGTTACTGACAGGACTCAGGGTCTCTAACCTCTTGCCTCATATACAGTGTATAAATAAAGTATAAATCACAGGTAAAGGTCTTCCTATGTTGTTCTAGTTCAGCATGAACATCTGATTTAATAGATACAGAACAAAAAAAATTATTCAATAGATGATATTATCCGTCTTGCTAATATTGTTATGCTTTGTAAAATTAAAGTGAAGAAACAGAATGGATTACATTACATCCATAAAGAATCTGCAAGAAATGGTAACAGGAAAGTATATGCCATGATGCATTTTAAACTATTTTACGTTGATTAACAATTTACAGTGTAGCAATAATTATAACAATTAGGTTTAAATCTTGTAGGTAGTATTTGATAAAAAAAACAAACCAGTTCTAATAAAAATGAGAAGACTTTGCTTTTGGTTTGTGTAACATAAAACCTGTAAAATTTGAGATAATTCCAATCATGGGAAATTTCCCTAGGCATTATGACTGCATTGTAAGCCTTTAATATGAAAACTCAGAAGAGTGGTGTATTCACAGCATTTTCAAAACAAAATTAATTTTAGAACAATAATTTTCCAGATCACTAAAGGTATTGGCATTGATGTATAGGTATTGATGTATACTCAGTTGAACAGAAGAGAACATAGAATTGGTTGGGTTGGAAGGGTCATTTAAAAATCATCTGGTCCCACCTCCCTGTCCATGCGCAGGGACGCCTTTCATCAGGTCAGGATTGTCAAAGCCCCATTCAGTCTGACCTTTAACACTTCCAGGGATGAGGCATTCACAGCTTATGTCCAAGCTAAATCATTGCTTCTTGGCCTTTTACTACAGGTACAGGTACAAGATCTTTCTCTGCCTTTTTATAAGCCCCCTTTGAGTATCAAAAGGTCACAATAAGGACTCCCTGGAGCCTTCTCTTCTCCAGGCTAAACAAGCCCTACTCTCTCAGGTTTTCCTCATAGGAGAGGTGTTCCAGCCATAATTTTTGTGGCCCACCTCTGAACTCACTCCAACAGGTCCATAATTTTCTTGTACTGGACACCCCAGAGCTAGACTCAGTACTCCAGGTGGGGTTTCACCAGAGTGGAGTAGGGGAACAGAATCACCTCGCTAAACCTGCTGTCAACACTTCCTTTGATGCAGCCCAAGATACAATCAACTTTCTGGACTGTGAGCACACATTGTCAGCTCATGTCCAGCTTTTCATCCACCAGTACCTCCAAGTACTCCCCCAGTACTCAGAACTGCTCTCAATCCATTCATCCCCGTGCCTATATTGATGTTGGGGATTGCCTCAACCCAGGTGCAGGACCTTGCAGTTGGCCTTGTTGAACTTCATGAGGTTCATGAGGTTGGACAGGCCCACTTCTCGAACCTGTCCAGCTCCGTCAGATTGGCATCCTTTCTCTCAATTGATTGGACTTGATAATTTCTAAGGTCCCTTCCAACAATGAAGATTCTGTGAATCTGTACACTATACCACTCAGTGCAGAACAATAGATTATTTTCTATCACTTAAAAGCAAATATTTGGTTTATCTTTGCAATACCTCTTACACTTAACAGCAGAGAGCAAAGAAAAATTCTTTCTTACCACAGAATAATACCTTGCCTGTGTTCACTGAGACTGATATTAAGCAGAAGATGGCTTGTAGGAACTTACTTGATGACTCTTTGATCTTGATGACTGTTTATGTTAGGTCAGCCTCTGCTTTGTCCTGAAACAAACTAAACCAGGAAACAAAACAAAAGTATCTTCTTTACTAAAGGAATTGTCTAGAATTTTAGAAACATTGCCAACTGTTATAAATTGGTAGTAAAATTTAGAGAGTTTAAAAATTGTAGCTTCAGAGCTTCTTCTGATCTTTATCAAGGTTCCATTAAAAAGAAAAAGCACACCTAGATAAGAGTAAGCAAGATTAACTTGGTTAAAACATTCAACAATAGTCATTTGACTTGAAAAATTAAATGCGTTCAAGGATTAAAACTATTTATTTTCTCCTAGGTTCCTTTCTGATGCTTAGTCTCATGGGACTCACAGGATGGGAAGAGTATAATAAAGAAAGGGTGCGTTGCATGCCAAAGACAATCCTTTCTCACAATAGTGTAATCATTTAATTAATTAGGAGAGGGCTCAGATGATCAAAGAAGTAGAAGTGGATAAAGTGACAGTGCTAGGAAGAAATCAAGTTGAAGCAATCAAGAAGCTCTGGGAAGACCCAGGAATTCAAGAATGCTATGACAGACGGAGGGAATTCCAGCTCTCAGACTCTGCGAAGTAGTAAGTATGCTGTGTAATTACAAGGACTAGGCAGATTTAATGAAGTTAATCATAGAATCATTTAGGTTGGAAAAGACCCTTAAGATCATCCAGTCCAAACATTAAACTAACATTACCAAGTCCACCACTACACCATATCCTTAAGTACCACATCTACAGGTCTTTTAAATACCTCCAGGGATGATGTCTCAACCACTTCCCTGGGCAGCCTGTTCCAATGACTACATTTTTGGTGAAGAAATTTTTCTTGATATCCAATCTAAACTTCACTTGTTACTTGGGAGAAAAGCCCAACCCCCACCTGGCTACAGGCTCCTTTCAGGTAGTAGTCGAGCACGATAAGGTCTCCCCTTGGCCTCCTTTTCTCCAGGCTAAACAACCCCAGCTCCCTCGGCCTTTCCTCATAAGGCTTGTGCTCTAGACCCCTCACCAGGTTCGTTGTCCTTCTCTGGACACGGTCCAGTGCCTCAATGTCTTTCTTGTAGTGGGAAGCCCAAAACTGAACACAGTATTCGAGAAGGAGCCTCACCAGTGCTGAGTACAGGGGGATGATGACCTCTCTGGTTCTACTCACCACGCTGTTCCAGATACAGGCCAGGATGCTGTTGGCCTTCTTGGCACCTGGGCACACTGCTGGCTCATAATGAAGAAGTGGGTTCACTCTGATTTTTTTATTAATTACACCTATGCTTCAGTTGGCCTGTGGTACGCAACACATTTTAAGCTGGAGTGATGAAACAAACTAATGTTAGGCTTTCTGAACATACTGGAATAATCATCCCTCCCACTTCTGAGGTCAACACAGCTGGTACATAACTGAGTTCCCCTTGGGGGAAATAATGAAAAACAGCTGTACAAAATATATTGACAACAAGCAGGCAGGTCAGACAGTCCAATTGTTACATGAAAAGTTTAGGATATAAATAAGAAGTCTAAAATCAAGTAAGTCTCTCCCCCAATTTTCAAGGAGCTTAATTTCAAGGAAAAAAAAAAAAGATTGTTTCATGAGAACAGAAAGTTTACATTTCTGAGTCTCTGCCAAGATTGAGAATTAACAGGGTTAAAATTCTGCGAGGAACTTTTAGATTAGGCATTTATGGTAAACTTTAACTTAGAATGGTTACACCTAGACAATTTCTTTCTGTGTGTTGTTATATCATTCTTGACAGATGTTTGTCTGCCTTGTCCTTGAATTATCCTATACTGCATAAGTATGACACTTAATGGTCTACTGTAACCTCACTTTCTAAGAAATCAGGCACAATTTGAAATACATTTTTTTTAAATAAAATTTTTATTTTAAATTTTATTAAATCTTCCTTTTACTATTAATTACAATTGAGAGCTCAGTAACAACACGGTACATTGCTAGAGAGAAGGAATTTTCTTAAGAGAAATATTTTCTCAGTAAGTGATACCATTAACTGTGAGTATTTTTGATTTTGGAGCTCAAATGTGAGGGATCTTTGGGAAGCAAGGGGAGAACATACTGACAGCCTCCCTCTTCCACCAGAGGAAAAGGAGGGAATTGGTGCTTAAATAAAAGGAAGATTTATGCTACAAACAGGTTGTGTGATTTGGAAAACACCTTCTATTTTTTTTGTACCTTGTTAGGATTTTGGATGATCTAATGTTGCCTTCTAGTGGCGGGAAGAATGATTACAGAGAGTAATACCGGGCATTGGTTTTTTGCTCCTTACTCACACACACTCATTTATTGAGGCACAGGAATATCATCCTAGAATTTAATCCTAGTCATGAAAAGTGCAAGGACCTTGTGAAACTAAGGAGGGTGAAGTTAAGAATGACTGCATGGACAGACAAGAAACTAAATGCAACATCTTTTATATTAAACATATGTAAGTTTGAAGCATTCTTGTTTCTATTAATTACTTTTCTGAATTCTGTCTAGCAACCTTTCACATTTGTGTGCAAGATTATCCTCACAGAGAAAAAGTGGCAGGGGATAGAGTACTGTTGGTGAATATTATGGCTAGGACCGATATTTATACTTGTGTTTAAATCTAAATTCTGATGTTTATTTTGGGGTAATAGCAAAGATTATTTAAATAAAATTAACCATTTTGGGTGTAGGCTGATTGTCTGTAGAACAGTCAGGTGTCATCTCTCTTGACTAGTATTATTCTGTCTGAAACTTACATGCAGGTCTCAGTCAAAGTAAAGGGTTTTATTGCTTTAAGTCAGCAACAGCTGCCCTGAGGCCATACACAACTCAATTTCTGTTTAGCTGCTTTTGTGGGAACACTTCTGTGATTGCTGATTAGTACTTTGATTTTGAATCTGTGTTATTAATTTATGATAGTGCATTAATCTTGTTTCTGTTGTATATTTAACTTTTCAGTTATATTACTGACCTTGATCGTATTGCTATGCCCTCATTTGTGCCAACTCAGCAAGATATTCTTAGAGTCCGAGTGCCAACTACAGGAATTACCGAATATCCTTTTGATTTAGAAAATATTATATTTAGGTAAGACTGCCTGATTCAGTGTAAAGTTATTGTAGTAGCTGCTGCTTTTGCATTCATTGAGTTTTGTATGTGTTTCCAAGCCCTTTTAGTCTCCATAGTTAATAGAGTAACTTGAGAGGTTTCAAAACATTTCTTTGGAAATTTACCTTTAATGAAAAAAGCTTTTAAATAGAAGCAGCCCAATTACTGTGTATGGTGAACTGGTAGTTATGCTGTTAGAAGCCTTTGTCAAGGGAGTGCAGAGGCACGGTATTTGTAGAAACATGAGTGTTCATATTGGAATGTAGTTGAATTCCATTCAGAGCCAACAGTTTCTGCTTCCTGACTGTTTGGAAGAGAGGGCCCTGATAGATACATTAAACAAGTCCTCAAATGAGTTTACAGCTTTCAGTTACTTGAAGTTAGGGAAGGACGTTGGAGATAGGGAAGGAGAATTAAAAAAAGTTGAGGGTCACCACTATAGATACCTCCATTCTTCCTGCCATATTATATACCCCAACAAAATTTATGTTCAGTTTTGAAATTGTTCAGGAATTGAGAGAAAGGAACATAAAGTTGAAAGAAAATCTGAGAAACACCTTAAAATTCTATCTGCTGCTAGATAAGCAACAGGTGAAGTTACTGGTTTTCTAAGGGAAAGTACTTCTTTTTATTTCAAACTTGCAGAATTCACAGTGGCATGATTATAAATGTTCTTCCACCAGACCACCAGAACCATAATCCACTCTGATAACACATGGTCAAACCAGCCTAACTGTGAATTTGTCGTTTGATTGGTTGCTTTTTTCCTGGAAAATGGAATGTTCTAGGGAACACTTTGACTTGGATAATATGTGAGGGACTTACTTAACAGTCTAGAAAACCATAGAAGTTTGATGTGGAACTAAGATATTTGTGAGTGTTTTGATTGTTCTGAGTACAATCATAGATTGTCTAGGTTGGAAGGGACCTTTCACATCATCTAGTCCAAAAATCAGCCTAACACTGACAAAAACCATCAATAAACCGTATCACTAAGCACCATGTCTACCTATCTTTTAAATACCTGCAGAGATGGTGACTCAACTGCTTCCCTGGGCAGCCCATTCCAATGCTTAATAACCCTTTCAGTGTAAAAAAATTTTTCTTAATATCCAATCTAAACCTCCCCTGGTGCAACTTCAGGCCGCTTACTTGGGAGAAGAGACCAACATCCACCTCACTAAAGCCTCCTTTCATGTAGTTGTAGACTATGGTAAGGTCTCTTCAGCCTCCTTTTCTCAAGGCTAAACAACCTCAATTCTGTCCCCTGCTCCTCATAAGGCTTGTGCTCCAGATGCCTCACCCAATCCAGCACCACAATGTCTTTCTTGGAGTAGGAGGCCCAAAACTGGACAAGGTAGGGCCTCATCAGTGCCAAGTACAGGGGTTCAATCATTTCGCTAGTCCTGCTGGCCACATTGTGCCTGATACAGGCCAGGATGCTGTTGGTCTTCTTGGCCACCTGGGCACACTGCTGGTTCATGTTCAGATGGCTATCAACCAACACCCGAGGTCCTTTTCTGACAGGCAGCTCTCCAGCCATTCTTCCCCAAGCCTGTAGCACTGCCTGAGGTTGTTGTGACCCAAGTGCTTGACCAATAAGACCCAGCACTTGGCCTTATTGAACCTCATCCCATTGGCCTTGGTGCATTGATCTGTCCTGTCCAGATCTCTCTGCAAAGCCTCTCTACCCTCCAGCAGGTCAACACTCCCACTCAGCTTGGTGTTGTCTGCGAACTTACTGAGGGTGCACTTGACTCCTCTTGTCCAGATCATTGATAAAGATGTTAAAGAGAGCCGGCCTCAATACTGAGCCCTGTGGGGCACCACTCATGACCAGTGACCAACTGTGTTTAACTCCATTCACCAACAATCTCTGGGCCTGGCCCTTCAGCCAGTTTTTAACTCAGCAAAGAGTACTCCCATCCAAGCCATGGGCAGGCAGTTTCACCAGGAGGATACTATGGGAGACTGTATCAAAGACCTTACTAAAGATCTGTTCCATGACCTTCCCAGGTACCAAGGTCAGACTGACAGACCTGGGACCTCTGCAGTTTTCCAGGACTACTGGTAGATGATAGAAAGTGGCTCATTGAGAGCTTCCACCAGCTCCTTCAGTACCCTCGGGTGGATCCCATCCATTCCCATAGACTTGTGTATGTCTAGGTGTTCTAGCAGATCCCGCAGCGTCTCGCTTTGGATTATGGGGTCTTCATTCTAGTCCCTACCACTATCTGCTAGCTCAGGGCTCTGGGTACTCAGAGAACAACTGACTCTACACTGAAGACTGAGGCAAAGGCTGCATTAAGTACCTCAGCCTTCTCCTCATCCTTTGCCACTATGTACCGCCTTCATCTGGTAAAGGATGGAGATTCTCCTTAGTTGTCCTTTTGATACTAATATATTTGTAGAAACTCTTTTTGACATTATTAACAACCAAAGTTCCAGTTGGGCTTTGGCCCTTATAATTTTCTCCTCACATAGCCTTACATGTCTTTGTAGCCTTCCTGTATGGCCTGCCCCTTCTTCTAAAGGCTATAAACTCTGCTTTTTTTCCCTATATCTCTTTCTTCAGACAGGCCAGTCTTTTCCCTGACAATCGCTTGGTTTTTTGGCACATGAGGACAACGTGCACCTGCACCTTTAAGACTGCCTTCCCTTAAGGTTGGGAGGGGACACAGCCAAGCAGATGACCTGAACTAACCAAAGACGTATTTTGTGCCATGTAACATCACACTTTGTGATAAAAGTGAAAAGAGAGGCTTTAGTGAGGGCAGCTGTGTATTTCTTGGGAACTGGTTGGGCACCAGCTTACTCATGGGAGGTGGTGAGTGATTACTTTTGCATCACTTGCTTTGTTTTATCTGTTCTTCCACTTAACCTTTACTTATTAAACAATTTATTTAATTCTCAACCCCCAGTTTTTCTTGCTTTTAACTCTTTCTTTCCTCCATCCACCCATGCTGGCGAGTGAGCTGCTGTGTTGTGCTTAGCTGCCCACTGGAATTAACCCAAAACGACACAAGGGAACAGCGAAAGAAACTGCAGCAAGTGGGTCAAGTTTAAATATTAAACAGAAGATATGATGTTAAGATATACTTTTCATGGTTCAAGTTTACCTCAAGTAGGCAATTTATTGTAAAGCGTTTGGATATACCTAAAGTATCTTACAAGAATGACTAATATGTTGACTGTACTTCTGTTTAACAGGATGGTGGATGTAGGTGGCCAAAGGTCAGAAAGACGGAAGTGGATCCATTGTTTTGAAAGTGTTACTTCCATCATTTTCTTAGTTGCATTAAGTGAATATGATCAAGTCTTGGCAGAATGTTACAATGAGGTAAGGAGTGGGGTACATAAGGTACAGAAAAAGATGTAAGATTTTTAAGAAAGACAGCAGAAAAACATAAACATTTGCAAATATAGAATTACATTAAGAAACTGATCAAGGAGGCCTGAAGTTGTAATACTTTAGCAGCCTGCCTGTAGAAGTGAACTCGACCTTATAAGACAAAACATGATTTTGAAAATATTTTAAATCATTTAAACCATATCAAATGTTTGAGAATTTGAGTATCAGGAATATCTCTAATGACCTCAATCATCTGTAATTATGTTTTTGGTTTTGTTTTTTAAGTCTCTGATGCTTTGGAATTAACCTGTGTTAACCTGTAATTAAGGACAATTAAAACAAAGTAAATTAAATTTTCTAACCTTGGGAAGGACATAAATTTTAAGATGAGTTCTTCTGTCTGTTCTAGAGTACCATTGTTGTCAGTAGCCAGGTGTTGTAGAGAGTGATGCAAAAAAAACCCAGTAGGTCATTAGGGAAAAGCTTATTAGTGGAACTGCACTTTTGGTAATGGTTGCTTTACATGCTGGAGTATGAGGAATCCTTCAAATGTCCTTCAAAAACACTTAATACCATTTGAACTCTGAAGTCCCAAAGCCCTTATAGATCACTTGATCAAGATCTGGTTGAATTGTGAAAAGCATACCCTACTTTACCTGCTGACGTGCCACAGCATCCATTGGCCATTGTATTTGAGAGAATTTTCAAAGTTTCCTGTCATCTTTTGATGCATAAACAACTTTGGTAAATGTAATTGTCTTTTTCCTTTCAGTATTTTGAACATTTTGTTATAGTCACATTAGACATTGGGAAGTAAATAATAATCTGACTGCCATCACAAGCTTATCCACGGGAACTCCAAATAGCAATCTCTGAATGTGGTGTTCCTTAGATCTTTCTTGAAATGGACAGACTTTATTAGTGGTATAGATAGATGAGTACATATGATCTTGCCCTTTAGCTCGGTTACAGTGTGTGAGTATCAGATGTTTGACCTGATACACCCTGCTTCAGCTCTCACTGAGGTCAGAAGAGGCTTTCATAGAGCAGCAGTCCATGGCTGCTCACTAACTCATCCAAGAATTCAAATAATTTCTATTATTAAGGATTACCTTGATTTTACATGCCATCATGCCATTCATAGTGGTGATACAAAACACAGTTATTAAAGGATATAGAACATGAGCAGTAATGATCAACCAGTGCATTGCAATTGCGCTTAATAAAAATGATATTTTTTTAAAAAGCTTAAAAAAAATCCTGTACGATCTCTAGCTGATGTGATTTCTATATGCGAATGACTAGTGAGTATAACTTGATATTAATTTTTGTTGTTGTAGAATCGAAAGGAAGAAAGCAAAGCCTTATTTAAAACTATCATTACATATCCCTGGTTTCTGAATTCTTCAGTCATTTTGTTTTTAAATAAAAAAGATCTTCTAGAAGAGAAAATCATGTATTCCCATCTAATTAGTTACTTTCCAGAATACACAGGTAAGCATTTATCCCACACTATCTTCAGAAAGCTGAAAATCATAGTTAAACCAGTTAGTTTTTCCTCATTAAATTGAAGACAGAAAGGGAAATTATGCAATATATTTGATTTCTATGTTTTTCTACTCTATCCTTTAAAATACAAACTCAAGTTACTCAGTTTTACTTGAACTTTGTTTTTTCTCTTAAGAGATTTCTTGCAACCATTAGAGTGGCACAATCACTATATATTTATGAGAGGAAGCATGTTTTTCATCTTCAATCTCAGGAGATGAGATATTGAGAGGAACTTGGGGAATACAGTTATTAATCCAGCTCCATATATAGTAAAACCCCATATTATAGCTTTGCATTCATTATTACAATTTCTTATCTACATAAAAGTCCAAAGTTAAAAAGCAGCCTGAATAACTTTTCTTATGAACGTTAATGGTACTTAAAGTAGCCAAAAGAATGATGAAAATAAATAGAGATATGTTACTTAATACAGTATTATATTCTGCAAGACATGTATCATGTTGAACTCTACAATTACTAATAAAAAGAGTTATCATGATTTTAGAGCTACAGAGAAAACACCCATCCTTCTATTGGCCAAACAGAATCCTCTTTACTCTGTGTGTTTTAGAAAATTTAATTTCTCTCATGGTCTTTGACATACTGCAGTAATGTAGCAAATAGGATATATTTTTATAAAAACCCTTATGCAACTGAAATTACTTTGACCTGTAAGTTTACCACTGGAAAAAAAGCATACTTTTTAGAAAGCAGTGTTGTAACAGCTTTTGCTTCACTAACATATGAAAGAGAAAATGCCAACAAGGCAGTAAATGCCTTGATAGTGATTTGACATGTACGTATTAAATGAGCCTCTTAAAATACTGTCCATATGTTTCTTCCTTGACCCATGGCTTTTAACTGTTCAAAACCACTGACTATGCTTTTGACTAGGACCTAAACAAGATGTCAAAGCTGCCAGAGACTTCATTTTGAAGCTGTATCAGGATCAGAATCCGGACAAGGAGAAAGTAATCTATTCCCACTTCACTTGTGCCACAGACACAGAAAATATTCGCTTTGTCTTCGCCGCTGTCAAGGACACAATCCTGCAATTAAACCTGAGGGAGTTCAACCTGGTTTAAAGAAAAAACATGGTTTCGGCCACAAAGCGTAGCTTACTCATAGCACAGCCTATGTTGATAAGAAAAATGGTGTCTTTTCAAATACCATACAGAAACAAGAGGAGGATTTATATTTACTGAAGAAGTACGGGTTAAGAGAACTTTAAAGAACGAGTTTCAAAGTTTACCTTTTAAGCTATACATTTAAAATATTGTGTTCATATTTCCCATATTAGTTTTCTGATTTCTTTTTTGACAGCTGTGGGAATTAAGTATATTAAGAAGAACGTACATAACTGTTGCTGTCCAGCTGGTATTTTCTTAAGAATTTTCTTTTTCTTTTTTTTTTCCTTTCTTTTAAAAATTTTATTTAGCATTTACAATCATAGCTTATAAAATTTCAAACTGTGGTATCTTAAAAATCACAAATGGATGTTATTTTAGGGTGCTAGACATGTTTTTATTCTGAACAATGTACTTGAAAGATGAGCACAAACCTATTACGCTTTTTAGAAGCATCTCTTTAGAAGCCCTGATAGGCCAAACAAAAATAAATAGTTCAGAAATTAGAGTACAATATTCTTAAAGTACAAAAGATTCATCATTGGTAAACTTTGCATATCACTGCCTTTTTGTTCAGGGGCCTTACAAAAACAAATTACCTTTAACAGTTAAGGAATGACAGATTACAATCTTGGAGGCAGTCCATGGAGTTTATTCTTTTTTGAAGGGGAAAAGCGTTTCTCAAACAGGCAGGCATTTAGCAAATATTCTGTGTTCACTGTCACAGGAGCACGGAGATCACCCACACCTGCCTGAAATAAACTAGGCCTTAAATTCCTCCAAGTCACTAACATAACTTCCTTTTTTTTTTTTTGCACTTTTCCTGTGATTGAGCTTCATAGGTAGTTTATCATGGATTTCTCCTCTGGAAGATTTGCGGCCATTTCCCCATTTCCTCTGCTCCCTACAAAACTTTCTAAAGATGCCACAACCACTCAGAGGCCAGTTCTTCTTCACTGAGTCAAAAATTCTCAGACAAAATAATAAAGATATTAGGGCAATCTTGAAACCTTTTTTACCCATGCAAACTTTGTGGTAGTCACTGGCATTTGATGAGCTAACACAGGTAAGGAGAGTCTTTAGTAGAACACTTTGCTATTAGCAGTAATTCAATCCAAAACATATGTTGAGACTCTCCTGTATTTAAATACATGACAATTACATATTTTCCCAAGAAGAAATATTACAGCAATAGTCTTTACTATCATCGTAAAATAGCTATCTCTATGCAGCAGAGAAAAAAAATTAAATCAGGTTATATTGATTTTTCAGCTCGAGTAGGGCTTCTGTGTCTTCAGCCAGGTTGACAGTGCTCACAGTTCAGCCCTGTGAAAAGCACAACCTGACCTTCCGCTGCCCATAAAAAAAATGTTTACTCTTTCATATAATGAAGAGCACAGTTCCCTTTTGTCCAGCAACACAGAAAAAAAGTATGTTCAGAGCTGGTTTGGGTTGCTAAGGTGAAAAGAGCCTGTACCATTTGATTCATTTGCTGGAACAAGCAGGAGGAGCCTGTTCTTACCCTGCTTTAGCATTTTCCTGGGAGGGAAGGACACTGACCAAGGGGTTGTGCCCAGGGTAGGGGATGGGGGCAATCAGCACCGAGGGAACAGGTCAGTCAGTACCCCCCTGGGATGAGGAACAGGGCACAGCGTCACAGCCAAGGGGGAGTGACAGAAAGCACGGAATAAACCAGCACATCTGTGTGTGTAACACCCGTGCCCCCCACGTGTCATCGCTGCCCTCCCTCGCATCATCCTCAGACCTGCTGTCCTAAACTAACCGCAGTTGCTCAAAAATAATCCAAAAGCCATTTCTTGTCATAAACCTGTAAATATTGGAGGTTTACATTACTTAAGAACTTGCAGTCACATGCAAAGACGATGACAAAAATGCTTTCAGCAGCTGCGATGGAGGAAAGCATACCAACCACCCAAACCTTGGAACTGCTCGATCCAGTTTTGCCCCTTATGGAAAAACAACTGTTGGAACGCTTCACGATTTCATATGCCGAGTTGAGATTTGCTGTTGAGATTGGCACCCTGAATTTGGGAGCCTGGCTTTGAGTTACCATTTCACAGGGCCCATCAGGACAAGAATGCTTTTCTTGCACACAACAGTTAAAAACACTCACAAGGGCAACGACCGGGACTAACTTCTCACATAGTTCTCCATCTCCTTCATGCAATAAGGAATGAAAACCCACAAAAACCTGGGAGATATCCAGCAAAAAGAGAATTCAGTTTTTCTCCCTTTTTTCCAATAAGTCTTCTACCTCTTAATGCCTGTTCTGGCAGTCACATTTATTTCAGCCTTTGATATGGTGAGCCACAGACAGGGAGTTAATAGACATTAATAGCATGGACATTCTTTTACTCCTTACAGGAGACTTAAAAACCATTATACTCCTCTGTTGAAGTATTACAAGAATATTTAGAATTCTTGTTCCAGATTTGCCCTGAAAAAAAACCTTTTAATAAAAATCCTGTGTCTGCTGTGAGTGAAATTTTAGATCCTACAATTCCACTTTTAGTCACAAAAGAAAAAACTGTGACCAAGATGTTGTTGCATTTCTTAGGGCAAATAACAAGGCTTAGGCTCCCAGATGACTAGATGACCTTTGAAGGTCCCTTACAGACCAAAATATCATATGATTCTGTGCTTACACTGAAAATTCCAGAATAATCCACCAGCAAGAGTAACAACAGGCAAATATTAGCTGAATAACAGAGTTAAAGGCAGGAAGAAAGGTGTCAGCTATCTGCTAATTTGTTCAGTTATAGACAGAAAAGCATTGCATAATCACACTATGAAAATTTGCATTTCCAGAGATGATGATGCTAAATGTTTTCTGTATGAAAATGTGAAATGCTTTGTAAAATTTTGATCTGCATAATGAAATAATTACTGTAATATACATGAAAAGCAAATCTAAGTCAAAATCACTTTGCATTGTATCTGAGACAATTACAAATTCACAATGCATATTAAGAAGTATTTTTCACCAACAGTTCCCACATTTAATAGCTCTGTTCTTTTGAAATATATGGTGTCAATTCCTTTTAAAAAAATGGGAACAAAACAGAACCTTTCACCATATTGCAATAATTTCCATAATAACTGCACACAATAGCAAAACAGGTCCTTCGCCCAGTCCAGGTTTAGGAGCACATTTAAGCATAGAAACTGAAACCCTTCCTCAAGTTACAGAGAAATTGATCAACATTATTTATTTAGGAATAAAAAACCAAAACCAATCCTTGGTAATTAACTGTTGGGAACTTTAGCCACTTATATCCTTAGTTCCAGGGAAGGAAATGTTTTATTGGTATTGTTTGTTTCTTTAGTTTTTGCTGTACCTTCAGTAAAGATTAGTCACTGCAGATGAAAAGGATCAACCGGGAGAGTTTAATGCTGGAAAAAGGTACTAAGGAATTGTATGATTTGCTGAAGAAATACTGTGTACTCTTGCTTGTACGATACTTACATGATTCCAAGCAATGCAGTCTCTATGTAGTTTTTTTCTGGAATTCAGATGTGAAATGCTAAAAACGGGGCAAAAGAAAAAAAAAATCTTCTGCATTGTTTTGTGGAATATTCTCATTCTTGAAGCTAATACACTATCAGGAAATACATACAAATCTATTTAAAAGTCATATGGATATGGAGCAATTTACAAACAAGTCACAAGACAGAAATCTTAAGTGATGTATTCAAACTGTTTAACATCAGCAGAGTAATTAGAAGACCTAGGATTTCTAGTTCAAATTCAAGAATATGCTGTGGTATGAAATTTTAACTACCATTACACAGTAATATTAATCTTTTATTGACTAGTGTGTGATATTTGGTATTTGCAGATAGATGGTTAAAAATAACTCAGAGCAAAAGGCCTTGGTGACTTGTTTGATGTGTGTTTTGTGAAGTGATAATGATAATTAATAGCTAATGGCATGCATCCCAAAATATCTTGGGAAACAAGGAGGATTTCATAAGAATCTGGATATCTGGCAACATCTTCTGTGTGTTTTTAATCAGTAAAAAAATACTTTAAAGGGAGCTTACATAATTAAATCCAGTTATTAAAAACTTGTCTATATAATAAAAAAAGGTAAAAACTGAAGTCTATATTCTGCTTTCACTGAGATGGCTGCAACAGAAGCCTGACCTTCTGTTCTTAGAGACAGGATATGACTTAATTTGTCAATTTCTACCCACAAGATTCTAAGTAATGGTATTAACCTGTTATCTGAAGCAGTATATAAAAAAAACAAAAAATAATCAGATTCCAGTCAAATAAAATTCAGTTTTACTTTATTCAAGAAGAAGAAGATATGAGGGCTGGGGAGGAGCATGGAAACCAGGTGAGCCATGCCATGCAAAGCCATGCAGTTGAACAAAGAGAGGTGCAAATAGTTAGACTTACAAATGTTTTAGCAATCGATCCGGCATCAATGATTTTATGCTTGGTTTGTCATTGATTTCTTAGAGGTAATTCTAACCCTTTACAAAGCACTGCTGAGAACTCAACTGACATTTCTCAAAGGTATTAAGTTTAGATAACAGTCATCTAGAAGAGAAGCTATTCTTTGAAACGTCAGTAAAGGACATGGTATGCTTTTAAACACAATGGTGGTCAGACCCAAATGCCTACATTCTAATTTTTATTGAGATCCCCTGTCTAATGGCATATAAATTTTTAATAAAAATTAATATATCTATTCTGTGTTTTGTTGAAAAAAAATATGCATATCACAATAAGAAATGAGGCACAGCAGAGTGAACATCTCAAACAATTTACAGTAATCCAGAAAACTACACAATGGCATAAGAATACCCTTCTCACCGCAGGCTGATGTATAATTAAAACAGGGAGACTGGTCTCTGCCAACAAATGGCAAAATTCATTCAGGACGGTATGGAGAAAGCACAAGGAAAGAACAAGGGAAAAGATACCATTTACTGCTGAGAAAAATGAAACCACAGAAAACTGTGTTATCATTATGAGAGGAGACAAGGAGGGAGGTAGGTAAGGGAAAGGTCCCACGTTGGATTTTGAACACTTCCAGTGTTTTGGTTCTTGTGTTAAGGCCTTTAGTTAGCACAGAAGATCGAAATATTTTACACTCGGTAGGAAAAATGCAATTTTGCATGAATTACTATGTTTTCCAAAGTGGGAGCTTAACCACAGACACTCACATTTAAAATAAATCCTTCAACATTGATGGTCAGTATTACTGAAGAGCCAGCTGAGATTTGAGAATTGGGAGTTCATTGGCAAAATAAACATAAGAAAGTTAATAACTGGATAGAATATTATTTGAAATACAGGCCCCGTGAAGAGATAATACTTAGAATAGGGTAAACTTAAAACCTATACAAATGGGACTACACAAAATACTTGAAAGAGGTACTAGAAATAACAGTTGCATCAAATACTCAGTAAATAGTGTGGATAGTATTTCCTGTGCAATCTGCTCTAGATGGACCTGCTTTGGGAGGGGGGCTGGAGTAGACGATCTCCAGAGGTCCCTTCCAACCCCATATCACTCTGTGATTCTGTGAAAGAAACAGAGAGGAGACGCCACAGTAATAAAGAATCAAGATCATGACAAAGCTATTAATTGAACTATCATGCCTAAGAAGAAAAGTGATAGATGAAAAACGAATTACAGATACAGAATGATACTAAGTGCACCTCATAACACTACTTATCTAAGGCAAAGTATTCTATTAGTTTGGCATGATTATAACCTGAGTTAATACTCTTGGTACGTGCTTGGTGTACAAACAAGTGGAGTAACACAATCAGTGTCTTAGCTTGGAATCCTCTGATAATCTTTTCATTCAATTTACAATTGATGGGAAAAATTAAAAGATTACACGTATTTTGTAATCCACAATTTGAGTAAACAGTTACTCAAAAGCAAGACTCTCAGTAAATTAAAGATCTGCAACTGCAGGTTAGCATGCTATTAATTTTAGATTTTACACTAATGCAACAATTTTGACACCTCAAACACCACCAGCAATGTCAGAATTATATCCTGTAGCTATACATATTCCAAACAATTCTTTAGAAACAATATTCAGGCGGCATGTACCTACTATATGTACCAGATATTTCGAAGATTTTGATACAGGAATTTCTGGAAACCTTCATGTAACACTGTACTGTTTCCTGTACTTTTTATATCAACTGCAGTAAACAGCCATTCAACAATACTATGACTACTAAATCTAAGAAATAAGCAGAATCGCACACGTTCAAGTTCATCGTATTAAAGTTCTGCTCTCTGGAGCCTAGGTAAGAAATTAGGTAAGAAAAGTTGATAAAAGCAACTGTGAAATACTACATGTACTATTTAATATAAATTTGATTTTATTATTACTTGCTTAGGACACAATACTGTGTAATCCAAGGCATTTATTTTTGGTATGCAACAGTGCACTTATAACCCCATAAACTCCTTTAGTTACAAGACTGTTAATAAGACATATATAAATAATAGGCTTTAATTAATACTTCTAGTGCAGAGATAGAGTAATTCTCCCCATCATACATTTTTGTAAACTGATATATTTTTTCTGTGAATATCAATAGAGGTGCTACGACATTTCCTTGAGTAGAATATTAAAAAAGTTCACACTAGAAGTGATAATGTACTGTAAATTCATCATGATCTGGTCCATTCATTTACAAAAAGAAAATAATATTGTTAACTAAGTAGCCACTGCTGTGATTATCTAAATTAGACTTCTCTAGTCAGCAGTCTCCTTATTAGAATTTGAGTTGTAAGACTAGCGATTATTAAGTTAGCATTTCCCTTGATAAAGAAATCTGAATTTCAACACAGCCTCAAAACTAAGACAGAAACAAAATTTTCAGAATCAAATCAAAACTGGAAGATTTGCTCTGAATAGTATCACAAGAATTATTCCAGAGTTCAATTTCAATATCAAAAGTAACGGTAAAACAAATTCCTTTTACACTGTATTTATTAAAAAAAAAAAAATAAATCTGGAATTCTTACGTTAATAAACCAAACAAAACAAGCCCAAACTTGGCAGAAGTTTTTTTTGATTGCTCGGGTTGGGTTTTTTTAACAATGTCATCTATTTTTGTGATACAGCTATAGATTTTTGCGACCACAGTAAATAATTTCATAGATCTTCCTTCGGTGATGTTTTTGCTTTTGTTGCTGATATTCAAATCGTTCTCCTTTTTACCGAGGAATTAAAAGGTAGCTGTTCAGTGTTCTTCCTATCTTCATGCTTCTCCATTCATTACAATTTTGGCTGATTCTCTCTCACTTCTTCCAGTTTAGAAAGGATCCACTGTATGAAGGAAAAGGAAAAAATAAAAATTTTTCCTTGGTAAAAACCATACAAAGCAGCTGAAAATTAGATTGGGTTGGCTGGACACTTCACTACCTGCTCTCTTCCTAAATGAGTTCTTAAACACAGTGCTTACAATTTTACTGTAGATTATAAACCCCTAGTTTTCTCACAGGAAAACGGAGCCATTTAAGTACCAATATCTGACATTGAATATCACAGTTGATAAAACTGGCTAGGTTGAAATTTCCTGTTTCCTGTTCTATATTATTTTTTTATCAGTTTTAACTTTTATGACATCATTTCACCCATGTTGGAGTTGTAGACTCTGCATTAGTCTACAACTCCAGACAAATCACAGATGACAACAGAGAAAAGGGTAAAAGAATACAGAGGTAGGTTGCAGCAATGTGATAATACAGTTATTCAGGAAGAAGCTTTCTTTAACTATATTTTGTTTCTTTTCAGGAATTTCAAATTCATACGTTTACTGAACATGGAAGGGAAATGAGTTTTCCAAGAGTCTAAAAAAAAACAAAAACAAAATACCAAAATGGGGAAGGAGAGGGAAACAGGGCAGTGACATGGAAATCTAGGATTAGAGATGGAGTTACACAAAGGGATTGGCATGAGAAAGCTGCATAATGCTTGCCAGAAAGATAAGTGGATTATTACAAAGCAGATTCTGTTACTGGATCAGGTTCTACAATACAGATCTTTAGGATCCCCTTATCCCTATCACAAGCTCACCCCCTCAAGGAAACAAGGATTCCTGTTTACCAGGAGGCTGAAGCTTTGAAAGAATTGGGTGTTCAAGGAATTACTCTTCACATCAGAATATGTCACTTCTCGCAGATGAAACAATCCTGTAGTGTCCATAGACCAAAACAACGTTCATAAGTGTCACTGAAATGACCTCATACCCTTTTTACTGTAAAAGCTGCAAGTTTCATTTTCATTATTCCTGAAACACTTCCCTCAGTGTCACCTCTCTATATACACAAGCGGGAAGCATCACATTCGCAGAAGTGAGACGTAGGCCTGAACAGCCTAGAAGGTACTCACAAAAACTTACTTTTTGTAGGATAGCCCCTAAGGCCCTGATGACAAACTCTAAGCGAGCCTGTTCAATATTGCTTCTCTAAGGTAAAGCCACATTTCTTACCAAGCCTGTCTGACAGTGACCTTTTCCCTCATATTCACATTCCAGTTGGTTTGGTGATGGTGAGGTTCATGGCCCTTTATAGGAGCATATGCAAACCAACATTTTTGTGAAAAGTTCACACAACTTTTTCAGCTTTTGTTTTCTTGCTTAAGATGTACAGCATACATAATATGATGAGCTAATTTGATTTTTGTAATTGTTACTGATTTAGCTGGTGTATAGATGGGTTCCTTCTCACACAACTAATGGGACCTCAACACTACCTCTGCCCCACCACAGCCAAAAAGAAAAAAATAGAGCAACTTAGTACTTCCAAAGAGTGCAAACAAGACAAATTCAGCATGGGGCCCTCAAATACCTTGACAGTATTTGTAATTTTTGAGGTAAGAGTCAAATGGTATCAACTCATAACTAACCTCAGCTGAGTGAAATGACCCTTGTGAAGACAAAAGCAACTTAAACTGATGAGAAGACGCAAAACCAACTTAAACTAAGATGAGGATGGAACTTTTGCACACTGTTTCAAAGTGTGATCACAGGATACTATATCACACTGGTATAAATATTTACAAGACAAATTTATTGTCTGTGAAAATAAGTAGCTACGCTAATAAAAACAAGGCAGCAAGCTGGGTACCTCATAGTTCTGTTAGCAGACCTGAACTGCTCCTACTCTTTGTTGTAGTCAAAACTAATGAAGTCAAAAAGAAGAGATCATAAAGAATAATATACAGAACAATAGTAGCAATATTGTATATCAAATAAAATATTTTTGTTATTATTCTGGATTTTTGTCATTTTTCAACCAAAATGGTATTTTGAGGAACAGAGGAATGACAGCCTTCACCTCCCCCCCAATCCCTCAAAATACAACTAGAAGAAATTTGCAAGTATTTTTTGTTCTATTAAAACGTACTATTTTAGCTCACATTCTTGATTGTTTAGTTTTTGTTAGCTAAATCAGACATTTGACGGATTCTTATAATTCCAAAGATTTATATAAGGAAGAGTTTAGTGTTGGAACTAAGTATTTTTGAAATTCAGTACTGAATAGATCATTGCCATTTCCATCTGTGTAATCACTGTGCAGAAATACTGCATTTTAAGTATACATAGTAGTTTCATGTTAGGATATTTCTGTTTCACTTTTAAAGCCAAATTTAGCACAGTAACTATAATAGTATTATATATATATAAAAATATATATAGTTATATGTAGTTATTACCTTGGCATCCTCTGGACTTTTAAAATTAATAATTTTTCCAAATTCTTTGGCATGGAACACAGACTTAACTCGTTCCTAAAAAAAGAACCAATAATTCAAAATTAAAGTTAGTTTCCTCAAACTTTGTGACTATGTTATTTACCATTAAGGCAGCTATATGGTTCAGACAGCTGTGTGTACTCATTGCGCTAATCTGAGTATGTTCACACTGCATGCACACACCCTGAGAAACTTCATCTTCTGCATGAAAGCAGAGGGGAGTGAAACACTCCAGCAATAACAGACTTCCCCTTTTATGATGGAGACCCTGGAGGCTGGACTATAAAAGTGTGCAGGAATGGAAGGCAGATAATGGAGCATGAGAGGTAACAAAATCCAGTACTCCTTAAGGTTGTAATTTTTCATTCATTACCTGGGTGGATATTCCACCAATACTGACTTGCAAGTAGTGATCCTAGGTAGTGAAAATAGCAACTTAGGTTTCAGAACATAAGTACTTTGCAAAATACAGTTTTCATCCTTAGATTTGAATAAAGACATGTGAATGGACTCTGAAATGACTGCTGTGTAGGGGTAAAGATGGATATGTTATTCAGCATTGTCTGAAATGGCAGAAACTCTAATAATTATTTCATCCTGTAAAAGTTCACTTGCAGTCAGAAATCCAGTTTGGAGGATTCCAAACCAATCTGGTTCTGCCTTTCATGCTCTCTGCAATAGAAACAAATAATCTAAGTGAAAAACTGAATGACTTTGTACACTGTCAAGACTGTCCTGACAACCAAGATGTGTAATTACACACATGAAGCTTACTAAAAACAGAAACAAACCAAAACACTAGCAGGTAAATTTATTGATTGAAATTAAATTCAATTACCATCTCAACAAGAATTTAAGATATTATTTTTTTAAGGAACTTTGTCTCTGTAAGTACACATGTTCGTCACTGGTTATTTTTTCCTCGTGTCCGCTGCCAGTTTACCCACAAAAGCAAGTTCGGGGATTTTTTTAAAGAAAAAATTTCAACTAAGAGCAATATTCTTCAACTTGCATTGAATGGGATAAGCATATATCATTACAGTTTTTATGAGGATATTAATACCTTATTATACTTTTTGAACTTTATTACTAGCAAATGGAAAAAAAAATCCTTGAAGCATAGAACATGCAAATCTATTGCTCTGATATATTTGAATCTTCAGGATTGCAACAAGGGAGAAGTCCACATATTGGCATTCCAGTGACAGTCCAATCAGAGGAAGAGTGTTAAAAAAGAAATATTCATCAATCTTCTGAGAGAGTTTTGTTGTATCACCACTGTCCAAACTATGAATATACCACAAACTGGTGCATACCAACAAAAAATTCCCAGGTCTCAAGGAATAAATTTATCTGCAGACATCAAGTCCCCATTCTGCTTAGAACAGTCAGAAGCTAGTTATCTGAGGAGTTTGCCCATGTCAAATTTCAACTCCCTTCTCTGAGTGCATCTCAACTAGAAGACAGATCAAGAATCCAAAGGAGAGAAATCAGGAATTCAAAGTTCCATTTTATAAATGGCAACATAAAAAAGGAAACAAACCATGGTTATGTTAACATACCTTGGCTTCAATGCGTAACCTTCTGCCATCGACGATGAAGGGTTCTTTGGTAAATTCATCGTAACTGTATTGCCATTCACATGTCAGCTGTCCAAAAGTCCCTTTTGTCACAAATAACACACCACTAGGCACCAGAAAATAAAATTAGTAATTTAAAATTCCATATAAAAATATTTAAAGGTTATCAAGTTACCCTAGCTCTAGCAAAGTCATTCATTGTTTCCAGAGTTATCTAATCGTATATAACAATCACACAGCATATTTTCCAAAAAAAGTGAACTTTGATCCTTCCTCTAACTTCTCTAAAACACCATGTTTCATAGCAAAACCATAACACTACTTCTAGCTGTATTTTTACGAAAGGTTATAGACTTTCTATTTGAGAACAATACATGTTACTCCACTATGAGACATTATTGACTCGTTCCATTATCCTTTTTCCCTTCAATATGCAAACTAATAAGTGCATCCCACAGTTCCATTGACTACAGCCTAAACCAGCTGACAAAGATTCATTGTAGGTCTAAGAAAATTATAAACCCAACATTCCTGTCCTCATTTTAAATAGAGAAATTACTGTGACACTGAAAATAGCATACTCCTGTGCTGAACAGTGCCACAAGATTGAACAAGATTAACAGCACACTAATCATGCCTTCCCCATTATTTTATCTACAAATATAATAACAGGCATGTCAAAGTGTACTTACTGATCAACAATTATCAAGACATGCACATTTTGATGATATTTTAATTACTTATTATTCAGAGTCAAAACTGTTTACCTTTTAGTTACCATTAACAGATCTGTACTGTTGACCATAGCATGTGCAATATATCTGAGTTTTGCAAATCTTCCATTTTCAATTTTCTAAAAGAAAAAAGTTTTACAGCTTTGAATATGCTAATATAAATTAATGTACTGGTTTTGTGCTTAAAATCTATTTATCCTCCAAAAGCACATATCACATATTTTTAAATAAAAGGCAACTTTGATGAAGTCAGAATATGACTAGCAGATCTGTGACAGCTAATCTTCATAGTTACGTAGAATTATCCAGTTGCTGTTAATGTAGCTATGCAAATAAAAATCAATCCTAATGAAAACTGTCAAGGAACAATATAATTTCTCAAAAACATTTCAGGACTCACTTTTCTACATATTCCTAGTACACACCAAACTTCTGCTAACTAATACAGTTCTGCCACAATAAAAGAAATAAGGATTCTTTTCCTAATTTATATCAAGTCACCTCCAAAATGCTGAATTCATTAATTCTGAGAATACATCTATACTTAACTGTATATAAGAACACATTATCATGTAGTCAGTGGGACCTAATAATGCATTTGAAGTAATGATTAGCTTTTCTCCATATTTTTTTGTTTCCTCCTGAACTAACTTAATCTTTTAATCTTTTGCCATGAATATGTAGCAGAATATCCTTTAATGGGCAATACATTTTAAATACTGATCAGAGCAGATGAATAACTTTTAAAACAGAGGCTCTGTAAGTTTAACATGACTTGGCAACCACTGGATTTCTGACTTTCTGAGCAATAAGTGATTAAATTAGTGATCAAATTAAGATAGCTGCATTTTAGCTGAGAATAGCAACACCACTACTTCCCATCTATTACAAACAAAGAAGGAAAAAAAAGATTATCAGAAATCAGCACAACTCAATAAACCCTTAGCTACAAACATATTGCTTCAGATATGTATGCCAATATTTAAAAACATATAGGTTAGTTCTCAGTGCAATTAAAATAGCAAAACCATTTAATGAGTATTCATCACCACAGTAAAACAACATTTAATTAGGTGTGCCCTATAATTTCAAATTTGGCCTCCACTTGCCCAAACTTTTTTTTTTTTAATCGTACATTTCCTCAAAGATGGTAATTTTTTAGTGACTAAAATGCAAGAACATTAGGATAACAGGCTCCCAAAACACAGCTTTCCAGAAAGCTCTCAGAGAGTTCAAATAATTTTTCTCTCCCCAACTCTGTTGGGCTACAAAACCACAGTTGTTGATCATGTGCCTACATATGCATAAGTAATTTCTTGAGTTTCTTTCTGCAAAACCTAGTGTCAGGGGCAGAATAAATACAGCAAGAAGAATGGCCTAAGAAATGAAGAATTAAGGGCTTAGAACACAGAGTTTAAAGTACTTTTTAAATTCTTGGAAATTCATTCAAGCTTTGTCCAGGGATTGCCATGTCTCCACTTTGAGTGTCTCCCTGCCTCTCTTACTTAGGTCCAAGCCCCTACACCAGAAGTGTAAAAAAAAAATCCTCTCTCAAGGTAGCCTCTACAGTGTTCCAGTATACAACATGTTGGATCATTAGAGGACAGCCAGATGCCAGGCTACCTCTCTTAAGTTCTATGTCCCAAAGGATTTTCAATGTTAATGGCTTAGTAAGAAAGATGGGAAAAGTGAAGAGAAAGCTGACAGGAACTTACAGAAAAAAAAAAGAAAAAAAAAATCGCAGTGGAAAGAGTAAAGTTGGTTTGGTAGCGGCAGCAAATACGCTTCATTTCATTCAGTCTGCAAGACTGTGACAGAGCTAGCAATTTCTCTTACTGACTAAACACATCATAAATATTGCAAAATATGACCATCATCTCTCTCCTATTAGAAGCAGTTATAGGGGAGAAGCATTTAGCAATTTAGCCTTATTAGGATGGAGAGGATCTCTGGCCTCCTGCATCAAAGAATATCAATTTCTTGGGCTTCGCATTGCTTTGAGGTAAGGCTCTCAGTACAAAAGTTAATATCCCTTAAGTGGGACATAAGAGAGCAGAGTTCTCTCTTTCTGTCTTTTCATTAGCTCACCAGTTAATTTTAAACAAGTTATCTCACCCCACTGTGATTACCCAGTTTACTGATAATGAATTGTGAATTATGAAAATTATTATGGAAACAGTACTTAGCTATCACACAGTTGCAATGCTATTTAAAAGCTATTTAAACATCCACCAAATTCCACAAAAAGAATTTCATTCTACTAAGACACATAAACAAGTGATTTGCTCAGCACAAAGATACTGTTAAGCATGTGGTACACACTAAGCTAACTACTCTTCATTGTCAAATGCTGTGAGTCAAACATCATAAACTCAATTATCTATGTTCTATAGTTTTGTAAACACACATGAATTGCAAAATAAAGCACAGGAAAAGGCTTCACAGTACATTTGCAAAGGTAACACTTGTATCTATGCCTACACTGAGTAATAACTACTTCTAGATTTTCTGTCTTTAGGTTTTTCTACTCTTCATTTATAACGTCTATCCCTTTTAGCATTTGACTTGCTACTCATTGGGAAATATATCATAGAGGGATACCCCAATTTACTGCTTATAATTCTTATAGCAAGACACTACTGCACTCTGCTAACAAGTGCCTTAAACAACTTAAGGCATAACTTAAATGGATATATATCCTCAATATAGATGCATAACTACATTTATTAAATTTTACAGCACTTAGCTATTAACTGATTGGAGAAAGACAGTATCTTGGACCACCGTTTGTTGATACAAAACTATGAAAGTTAACATCAGTCAAACATTGTTTGTTCTAGTTTCACCACTAAGAAAACAAATACTAATTTTTAAAATACAACTTCTGTATTTCAAGTTTAAAAAGGCTTAATATTAATTACTTTACTTTTAATTAATTACTTTAGTATATGTTACGGTTCATTGAATGTAGTTCATGATTCAATGAATGAATCAACTGAAAAAAAATACACTCCAACAGCTGTAAACTGTGAATTAACCCAAGCACAAAACCTCTTCTTTGCAAAGTATTCTTACCTGTAATAAAAATGCTTAGATGTCACTGTAATAATCTAACAGATGGTATGATTTGTGCAGAGATGGATACGCAAATATGCTCACTGTCTTAAAAGCGGCATCTTTGCATTTGGAAAGATGCCCACCACATCACATGATCTTAATTTACTGAGAAGCAAGCACAGATACCTTTGACAAAAGTTAGAAATTAAGCAGAGCAGAATGTAAGTAATTGAGATAAAATTTAAATGCATGATCCTTTGGTTATAGTTCTATAAAATAACTAGTATTACATGATACAAAAGTTCAGTCCTGCTTGAACCAATCTCAAATTAAATGACATGTAAAAAATAATAAAGAACATTCCTATTTCAAAAGTGGTTATAAATCTGCTATTCTTCTCTCTAGATGTTCAGATTCGATTAATTTTTCAGCTGGATTTTAATTTGCTGATTACTGTCCAGATATATGAATTCTGGAGGAAATTAACTATTGTTGCTAGAATGTCCAATATTGAATGCATCTTTCAGCTCAAATTATAAGGTGATTTCTTCAAAAGCTGCAGAATTGCTATTTTCAGGAGGCTAACCTGGTATCATTACACAGTCAATCTTTCCCACAGAAATATTCAACCATTCTAAGCAGTACCCAGGTCACATAAGTAAGTGTGAAAATGGGAAAAACTGTTAAATAAATGAAAAAACAAAACAAAATGTGTAGAATATTGGTTTTGGCTGCCATGCAAAATTCTCTCATCTTTATTAATAAAGAACTAACCTTAATCCTTTACTGCCTACTCCCTCATTCCAGTTACCCTAACACGCAATGTCATTCTACATAAAGGAAGCTTTTGTCCATGATGTGTTAGTGCCTGAATTCATTTACTCCATTCAGTGATGCTGAATAACAACTCTGAAATCAACATGGTTCTGTTCAAATCAACAACTGCAGTCAAGGTTAACATTTCGATCTAAGGCCACAGTATGTAGGACAGTAAAAATTAGGTCAGAAGCTTTCTTTCAGAACATTAAGTTTACGCTTCACAATGGGAATATAACTTACCAATGCTGACTAGCAGAACCAGCTTGATAATTTTTTGATCCAAATACCAACAGACTTTAATTGATGAGCTGAATGGAGAAACCATACTGATCCGTATTTTCACTACAATGACCACATCTAAATGTTTTTGTCTTTTCCTGCCAATACAACCAATGTTCTTTCACTGAATTTCACTGAATTTTTTTTGGAGTTGGAAGGGACCATAGAGATCATCTAGTCCAACTCCCCTGCCAATGCAGGACCACCCAGAGCATGTCAGAGCATGCCTCTCAGGACTGCATCCAGTCGGGTCTTGAAAATCTCCAGAGAAGGGGACTCCACAACC